>CAVNZG010000355.1:0-15548 GCA_963693315.1 Diogma glabrata
ATTTAGCCTTAGGTATTGGATAAGTACTGCTAAATTTATAATAATCTGGAACCGTCTGAGAATATGCAAAATTTGGAAAAATCTGTTAAATTTGGAACAAGAAACAGATTGGCTGTTACGGTCAGTAAACAAGTGGGCTACAGGGGCGCACACAAGAAGGGTTTTCGGGTCCGGACCCCCCCCCCCAAATGGATTATTTTTCAGTATTTTTTTTATTTAAAGTTTGAAATTGTTTAGTGTAACCATAATAAATTGAAAGTTAACGTCTCTGAATATCAGAAGATACGATGCTAAGTACAGGAATAAGGTTTGTAAGAATTGATAAATTTTTTAGAGGATTTTTAACGCTAATTTTAAAGTTTCGAGAATAAAAATTATCGGGAAAGACCGACGCCAAAGGCCTTTCAGAGATGCCAGACGCAAAATCGATTTGATCCATACAGCCACTCATTCATCCATATAATGTATTTGTAAAATCTGTCTAGACGGAAAAAATTAAGACCAAAAAGAAGTTGTAACGACACTTTTTGCTGAATATAAAAGAAAATATAAAAAAATTAAACGATTAAAAAAAAACACGAAACAACAAACGAAACGAAATAAGAAATGAAATTTAAATTTTAATAATTTCTTTGAGTTTAGTTTATGCTTTGCTTGAGGAGCGGATGGACGTATTATTTTACTTTGTTTTTTGTAAATTTAGTCGTAAACAAAGTTGAATACAACTTGGAATGCCAATTTATATACAACTTGGAATGCCAATTTATATACAACTTTGTATACAACCTTGTATACAACTTTGGATACAACTGTGTATACAACTTTGTATACAACTTTGTATACAACTTTGTATACAACTTTGTATACAACTTTGAATACGACTTTGTATACAACTTTGTGTACAACTTTGTATACAACTTTGTATAGAACTTTTAATACAAATTTTAATACAACTTTGTATACAACTCTGAATACAACTTTGAATAAAACTTTGAATACTCCTTTGAATACAATTTTGTTCATAAATTTGTATACAAGTTTGCATACAACATTGTTCCCAGTGTTCCCATTGTTAATTGTATACAAAGTTATATAATCTTCACTAATCTTCACAAAGTTGTCAAATCTTCACTAATTAATCGAAAGCAACTTCGTTCCATCCGGGTGTCCCTTGACACCTCTCTTTTTTATTAATTAGTTAGACAAGTTTAGCACACTACATGAAATAATCATTATTCAGACTCTTTGAATATTCGAAGATACCATGTCAACTATAAAGGAAGAAGATGAGAAAAGAATGAGGATATAGTGATAACTATACTGATTATTTTAAATGATGATGGACCTTTTTTCTAAATGCCTGGAGGGAAAATTCATCAGGAAATACGAAGGAGGGCAGTGAGTTCCACAATTTGGTCACTCTATTAAAATAATCGTTCTGAAAGGACATAGTTCCTCAACGAGGTATTTGGACAGCAAATGGGTGAGATAACTATGAAGTTCTTGTTCGCTGATTAAATTGCGCACACGATGGAATGATATTTCATCGTCTTTCATGGTTGACTGACAAACACCTCCCCAAACATGACAGCAGTACTCCATACATGGACGAATAAAGGACTTGAAGATTAGCAAAATTTGATCGGGATTGAAATACTTTTTACATCGACTCAAGAATCCTAGTTTTTGCATTGCAGATTTAGCGAGGTTGAACACATGTTTATTCCCTTTCAGGTTATTTTGAATATCCATCCCAAGAAGTCTAACTTATGCAACCTCACGCAATTCCTCATGGTTTACATAATAGGGAAATTTTAAAGTCGTTCTATTCGTGAGAGACGGCATAGTTTGGTTTTGGTTGGATTAAATGAAACATGTTTACGATCTACCCATTCCATTATACGAGCCAGGTCGGTATTGATAGAATCAATTAGCAGCTCTCTATCAGTGGTAACTGCTGTATGAAATCGAAATTTAGGAGATAGATGCATGTGATGCATGCAATGTGCTGTCATCAGCAAAATTATGGATTGGGTGCACTGTGGATATAAGGAAATCATTATTATATCGAAGAAACAAGGTTGGTGAGAGTGCAGAACCTTGGGGAACCCCAGCATTGGTTGTGAAAATATTGGATGTGATACCTTCTAAATTAACATGAAATTGGCGACCTGTAAGAAAACTATGAATCCATGAGACAGTAAGATTGTCTATGCCATAAGATTTTAATTTAGCAATGAGATTTTTATGCCACACTTTTTCAAATGCTTTAGAAATGTCAAGTGAAATACTGAATGTTTCACCATGGTTTTCCAGCGATTTGTTCCAGAGATGGGATACGTAGATAAACAGATCGCCTGATGCATGACTTCTACGACAACCATACTGCTTATCATTGATAATTCGTGACGTTTCCAAAGAATCTATAAGATTGAAGTTAACAGATTTTTCAAATATTTTAGCGTAAACCGACAGAATTGCAATTGGTCAATAATTATGCGGGTTTATCTTACTACCTTTCTTTGATATGGGTTGAACGCTGGCCAGCTTCCAAGAATCGGGAAATATTCCGGTTTTATAAGATAAATAGAAAATGTTTGTTAAAATTGGAGCCAGTTGCCTAACAAAGTTTTTAAGAATGAGGGGTGGGATACCATCGGGGCCAGCAAATTTGTTGATATTGATAGAAAGAAGCATTTTCCGTACAATATTGCAACGAAAAATAATTGGTATTAATTTGTAAAGCATTTTCCAAATTATATTTTTACGAAAAATTGTCTGCTTTATTTCGATAGAAACAACATGAACTTCAGGATTAGGTTGCAAATTAGGTTCCACTAATTGCGTTGGGTGCTCAACAAAATTAGTCGCTTTTTCCGTAATAATAGTTTTCCGTAATATTAGTTTTCTACATAATATATTTATTCTATTCGGTTTTCATCAGTTTTATTTTGGTTATAGTTTTCAAAAGTAAAGTAGAAAGTAAAAAGCATTTTCTAAATTTTATTCCTTCTTTATATTTACTCAAAACCCTTAGGTTAGCCTTCGGAACGATCAAATGAAAATAAACTTGTGCATACCCAGGTGTATTGTTTCAGAACAATTAGAAGCCAAATTGTTTGCATTAAAGATATCTTTAAGTCCCTCCATATATGCAACTTTATAATCCCAAACAAGACCAGGACCACTTTTAAATGGTTTAAGAGCTTGTAAAATTAAATGTATGGAAATAAAATTATGATCTGACCCACATAAAGGTTCTGATTCTTTTAATTGTACCAACGAAAGATCATCTGTCAAAAAATTCACTACTTTCGCCAGGAATTTTTATTATTTATTTCACTCAGATAATATACCAGCCTTCCAGATTTCCTGGGTAGGTTGATATATTATCTGAGTTAAAATAATTTAAATAAATATAAAACAAAATAATAATATAATAATAAAAATAAGTTCGTTACATTCACAATAATAAAACCCCAACAAAAATATTTATTTTCCAAAGGAGCCAGATTGGTCCTTAGAAACAAAAATGTTACAGTGCCATTAATACTTTAAAGTCAGGTTACAAATCTTCTATTTCTCCTATTATTGACAGTGGTTTAATCGATACTGACCCAGCAAGGAAAGCCACATTGTTCGCGGAACATTTTACTTTGAATTCGATCGTTTTGGAAACACCTAGAGAAATACGCCAAATCCAGTCATCAGGAGTAAATATAAAAGATCTTGATTTCATAACTAAAATTGTTGAAACAATCTTAAGAGGGTTATATACCAACAAAGCCCCGGTCTGGACATCATTCCTCCTATTCTAAAAACATTTTCAAAAGAACTTTCACTTACTCTTACCAAAATTTTCTACAAATTCTACAAATCTGGTATTTTCCCTTCGTGCTTGTCAGCCAATGTCAATTTATATCAACGAACTCTAGAAATTCTCAATTAATCTGATAGATAGCTTTTGAGATGATAGTATACTGCACATGACATTCATCGCCCTATCTTGAAAAGGTAAAATGCATAAACGAATAAAGCCTGCCCTAAGAGACGCTACCATTATTTAAATGAGGACTTAAAAATATTCGATTTAGTGATAAAAATTTGGTGAATGTTAATTCCACCGAAATACAGCTATTGATTGTTTTCAGATCAAAGAGTTCGCCAATGATATTTCAATTAGTATGTGTGACGATCAAATAGACGACTGTGACGAATGTGTTTTGCTCATCAATCGGCTATTGAACCGTTGTAACCATTTTGCTCGTCAATTGGTTTGTGCAAACAGGCAAACTGTTGCGATTACTCACTATTATAGTCACAGAATGCAAAGAGATTTCTTTGTTTGTAAATAAATAAAATAAATGGAATGCTTTGCACGAATCAATATTCTCGGGGACCTTCAATCCACGAAAGTTTAAAAAAAGCGTGCGTCAACACCTCAAAATGCATGTTCTTGTGAAACCTCGGTTTTAAAAGGTGTCTATGTGTTATTGTGACACATTTTGTAATTCCTATAACACAACACTTTTTATTAAAAATAATTCTTTGGACCCCTCTTAAAATTTTTTCTATGTGCGCCCCTGAGTGGGCTGAACAAATTTGTTTTGGATTGTTTCTCTAATATAGCTAGCAAATTGTTTTATATTTTATTCAAATCCACCCGTTCTAGAGTATACATTGGCTGGAGCTGAAAACATCTAAGATTTTGTAAAATTTCGTGCAATTCATTAAATAAGAAACAATATTTAGAATGGCCGAAGTTCTGCAAAGTTCATTTTCAAAATTTTATTACAGCTGTTCAACAAATTTTATAGATTTTTGTATCCATAAACGAAGGCTTCTCTAAGTCTTATATTTAAAAAAAAAAACTTTTGATATATCAACCTCTTTTCCTAATGCACTATGCTTCTTTCAATAAACGGTATAATCTAAATCAAACTGCAACGATCATCACAACTTTTACTATTATTAAAAAAACATAAAAAAACAAACTTATTTTTTTTCCACTTAAAAAACAAAACCTATTTATTTTGTTGTTATTGAATCTCTTTAACTTTAAAGTTGATCATTTTTTGTTACAATTTATAAACTCTCGTTATTATTAATATTATTTTTTTGTGTTATTTATCATCTTTGAAGATAAATAAAAAGTTGAAGGTGGAAGATCTAATATATTATAAAAAAAAAATTACATTCATAAAAATGCTAAGGAGGACATAAGAGAGGGAAGAAATCTTAGAACAAACAGATAAAAAAAATTAAATTAAAGCGCACACGAGCAGGAAAAATGAATTAAAATTGAATGTAGTCTTAATGACATTTGAATTGTGACTAGAAAATTAATATTAAATTATTTTAATTTAAGAAATAAGAATAATATATAGAAAAAAATTGCATTTAATATTTCTTCCTAATTATTGTTTGTTTGTTTATTTGTTTTAATTAATTTATGTAAGTCAAATGGAAATAAATAAAATTATAAAACTATTATACTGTCAGTTGTGCTGAAACTTGTTTTTATTTTAATATATTCGGTTTTTGTTCTGGTTTTTAAAGTTTATAGGTTTTTTTACAGAGTAGTTGCAGATTACATTGTGAGCTTATGAGAGGAATAATGAGTGTAAGGTAATATCAGAACAAAAATGTATCATTTCTCCTTAAACTGCCAACGATCGTCGATTCGTTCCAACAAATTGCACTTTTTTCAATGATCTTGAAAAAAAATTTCCTGAAAACTGTAACGATGATCAATTTAAATTTTTTAACATTAATCCGTATGTCGAACGAAAACCATTAAAAATGATTACAAAGTGGATCGTTTGAACACGAAAATTATCAAAATTTATAATAAATTTTGTTCTTTTGTTCTAACGATAATGCGATTCAGTTTCGTTTTTGTATTTACTATTTACCATAAACGTCCTTGAATTGTGAAAGGTGTTACACAAACAATTATTATTATTCCTATATATAATTATATTATCTACATTTATGTGATTTGTAGTTTTATGGAAAAAATAAATTTAATTCAATTGAAAAGTTATGATCTCATCTGCTTACTTACAATAATTTTATAGTCTTCTTGAATTAATCTTGAATAATATTTATCTCAATAAAAGTTTATTTATTTTTGTTTTTTGTTCTCTGTAAAAACTTTTAACGTTACTTACTATTTATATATCCGGTTAAATGAAATAAATGATCATAATATGAATAAAATCAAAAGCGTTTTTGTCAATAACAACATAATAACTTTATTGTTAATAAAATTTTAATGATAATGCAAAATGAATTAAACCAATTAATTTTTCGATTATTTTCTGTAAGAGATTCCTAGCATATTTTTAAGATTATTTATTTAATTTTAAGAAGAAATTTATTTTTACATAAATATACTACGATGTCAATTTTGTCTACTATTTCCATTAAGGAAGATTTATTTCCTTTTGTTAATTTTCGTTCTTACATTTTAATCAACGTGTGGACATGGAACGTATTAACCCTAAAAAACCATGAGTTCTCTAAAAATTACCTACTTTTGATATGGACACACTGTATTGAGTATCATTTGATGGTAAGGCCGTGAGTTCATTAAACAGCAATATATACACTCTGTACTAAATCAGTAATAAAAATATGGAGGGGCTGAAATCTCATAGCTCTGAGATCTTAAGACTTCAGTCTGGGTTAAGGACTTTGATATAGTTTTCGGCAAAAAACTTTTATGAGGACATCGTTTTTAGTTTTGGGCAGCGATGTGTATCAAGCATAACTTTTTGTTAAAGTACCTGTATTTTTTATCTCTGTTTAGAAATTTATTACACAACTAACACGAAATATCAATACGTTGTTGGAAAATTATAACAGATCATAAATTAACATAATTTAGTGAAAAGATTATACAATCAGAAAACTACTCAAAACCTCTCCATATAGCGTTTCGAGAAAATATTTGAAAATCACAAATTCATATTTCTTTCAATATTACAAAAATATTGTAAAAATTAAATAAAATTAAAAATTCAAACTTTTTCAAACAAAATTCTAAAAATATTTCAAAAATTATTACAAAATCAATGATTAAAACATTTTTCAAAAATTCTAAAAATATTGCATAAATTATAACAAAACCAAAAATTGAAACTTTTTCTACATTTTTAAAATTATATATACAAGAATTCTATTTTTTTTTCAAAAAATCTTAAAATATTGCAAAAATTATAACAAAAACAAAAATGAAAACTTTTTCCAAAATTCTAAAAATATTGCAAAAATTATTACAAAATCAAATATACAAACTTTTTTCAAAAATCCAAAAATATTTCAAAAACTATAACAAATTCAAAAATGTCCATGTCCAAATTCATGTTCAATTAGCTACATTTTTTTCCAAAAACTTGGCTAAAAAATAAATGAAATCATTTTTTGACACACTTGACATTATTTTTTTGACAAACTTATAATGCCATAATCATAATTCTCTATAATAATAATAAAATTTCAAGTCATACAAATTATTAATTTTATTTTTGTCCAAAAAATTGGGTAAAAAAATAAATAATAATTTTTATTTTGACACACTTGACAACAACTTTTTGACAAACTTATAATGCAATAATCTAGTTTTTGATCTCACATATCAATCCATACCATCAAGATTTCTCCAAATTCAATGTTCCTACTCGTAATCACTTAAAATGAACGTTTTTTAAGCCAAAAATATGAAAATTTGCTGTTTTTGACACACTTAATTATTTTTTGACACACTTCCGGTACAGTTATCGAACACAGCGTCCTTTCGGACCTGTCCCTTGAGTATACCTATTTTTAGAAAAAAAATTTAGAAATCCGTCCAGCGGTTTTCCCTGCAGCGTCGGTAATGACGGCCGGACTGACGGCCGACAGACAGACATAAATTTTTTTTGCTTTTTTAGAATCAGTAGGTCCTAAAACGTCGAGAAATGCAAACAAGTAGGGGTAAGAATTTCACTTTTGGCTCAGGAATGAACTACTTTGGTCTTTCAGACCGAAGTAACTAACAAATTCAAAAATTTCTATGTCCAATACCTTTCTTTCTGAAAGACCTAAGTATTACATTCATGAGCTCAAAGTGAAATTCTTACCCCTACCTTTTTTGGCATTTCTCGACGTTTTAGGACCTACTGATTCTAAAAAAGCAAAAAAAAAAGTGTGTGTCTGTCTGTAGGCCGGCCGGCCTAATATGTATACACGAGGGACAGGTCCAAAAGGACGCTGTGGTCGATAACTGTACCGGAAGTGTGTCGCAAAAATCATTATGTGTGTCGAAAATAGCAAATTTTCATTTTTTTTGGCTTAAAAAACGTTCATTATAAGCAGTGGCGTCATTTCACCAAAATATTAGGGGGGCGGGGCGAAAATTTAAATGACATAAAAAGATTTTTTTCGTAAAACGTAACATACACGTTTCTATACACACATATATTTAAAAGCATTTAAATGCATCGACTTAGAAATAAAAATAAAATGCTTTTGAGCTACATTGGTTACTCTGCTAGTCCTCTAGTGTTGTTTCATCGAATCGAATGCGGCAAAGTTCTGCAAAATCCCTTCATTTGTTAAAAATAATTTTAAATTTAGTATCATCTCTGCGTTGTTTAAGCATCAAGAAAGTAGTTTTAATTAAAGCGCTTGTGCTAGAAATTATTATATCTTTGATTTGTAACTGTTCAGAGAGTGAATTTGTAAACGACAGCAGATCGTGCAGCATAGAAAAAAAAGGATGGTATTTCTATACGATTTTTTAGATCCCGGGCATCCCAGGATTTAAAATTTATGAGTCACGTAGTCCCAGGATCCATAAAACACCACGGGATTGCAATCCCTACGTGACTCCTCTTATGTCGAATCGTTTTTTTTTGTTTGTTTGTTTGTTTTCCTTTATTTGTCTCAGAGAGAAAGAGTAATGCCTACCCTAAACTGACCAGATCTAAATCGTTAAAATGTGGGACGAAATAAAAACATTCTTCCAAATACTAACTAATTAGAATATCTATCGCGATAAAGTGGAACGGTGAAAAGGTGCTAACTAGATTGTTTTAATTGGACATTCAACCGTTAGGAAATGTGCTTGCAGTGGTTCGTACATTTTCTAAATTCTTTCTAGTGCTGGCATTACCACCAGCCAGCGAGTTTCACTGTATCCAATAAGTTGGTTTTGTTCGACATTACTTTTGCCGCAGAACTCCTTCAACGTCTCCAGTAAAGACAGTAAAATCCAAATTTTTTAAACCCTGCCATTTAAATCAGCAGCATTTCTTATTGCATTATTTAGAATATGGGCTGCGAATCCAAAACCCAATACACTCTGGTTTAAATTCGCGTTTAGCCTGTTTTTAAATTTTCACCCCTGGACGTGACACCACTAAAATTGGTGTTCGTGTTATCAGCGCAAATTGCAACTAACTTTTTGTCAATGTTAAATAGCAACAAGAAAACAAAACAATAACAAAACTTGTTGAAGCTACTGGAGCTGGCGGCGGCTTATAGCAACGCTTTTTTATGTTTATCTGTATCTGCATGTCTTTTAAGATCATAATGTCCACTGTTAATTTGCAAATTCACTCCGACTGGTAATACAGTAAGCTTTTGCGTCATTATATTTTGATTTTTTTATAAAAGGATAGTCTAATTCAATATCGTATAAGAATTTACGTAAACGTTTTCTATCCATTTGCAGGAGAACTTTTTAAATATAATTTTAAAAATTAGCATAAATTTACCTTTTATAGTAGCTTAAAACTTTTGTTACACAAGTAAAGACTGCAAAACAATTGAAACAATTTATTTTAATTTTACTAAATAATTAATATCTTTTCTGTATTCTGTAAGTATAAGAGGTATACAGTATACCTCTCGTTCTATCTTTTGCAAATCTATACCAATTATCAAGTTTTTATGCTGTTTGCTTTGTTTGTTCTTTATTGAGAAAAAAAATTATATATTAGAAAATAATAATTTTACTTTTGAGCTACCTAGTTAAAGTGTGTTTGAAACGCTACTTATATCACTCTTTTACTTTGTCCTTTCAGTGCGTAGCTTAAAAAAATATAACACTCCCACATACAGGAGTGAAAAAATAAAATATCATTCTTGCTACTAAATTGAAATAAATATTTTATTTCAAATATTCAAAACTTTTATTTTTGCGTCAAATTTGATGCTTTCCAACGTAAAATGATTCGTTCAATTATTCATGTATTGTTAGAAAAATGAATATAAAGGATGACGTAGAGTGACTAATTTTCTTCTTTTGCAAATCGAATGAAAGAACAGGAAAATGTAATCTGCTCCAAACGAGTAAAATCGAAAAAACAAAAATTTTACTCTTACGAGTAAGAACGATATTTAAATTATGAAGATTTTAATTTTTGAATATTATTTCAAAGGATTGAAATGAGTGCTCGAATAAAGGAAAGTTGTAAACTCTGGTTTAAAAATTTAAATTTTTATGAATTTATACGCAAAACTGTGTCTTTTTAAGAAAAATATTTTGTATTTTATTTTTCATAATATACTTTCGATCTCTCGTATATACACCGGGGAGATGTTTCTATAAACAAAGAAACCTTTTCGTTGAGGTAGATCTGTTAGACATTAAAAGATATGTAAATTATTGACGTGAAATAACTGAGTTTAGTATTTCTAAGAAAATTATAGTTAAAACACTATTTTAGTAAAAAAAATATTGCACTGCTTTGTTCTCTCAATATGGTTAAATCAACAAAACAGTATACAAAGAGCAAGAAAAAACTGTGAAGCCATTGCTTTGACCAAGATATTGCGCTAGCTGTATGTAGGTAGATATAAGGTTTTTTGATTATTTCGATAATGCGGGCAAATGTGGTGGAAATATTTGTTTCGTGGGACGCTTCGTGGAACAGATTTTTTTGTGGGACAACGCAATGAATTGAGTGACATTTCTACGTAGCGTGGGACGTCTGGTCAGTTTACTACCCATAAACGTGCGTAAATTTTTCATTTGATTCAAAATTGTACATTTATTGGGAGCATCTTTTAAATCTATAAGAAAAACCTACGACAAAAAAATAATAGTTTCTCCCTCCCTGTGACTGTATAGACAAATGAACAAAGATTGACGTTTAGGATACGTTTTGGATTTTATTATAACCAACCAAACATATAATTTTTGCTATTTTATGAATTAAAAATTATAGTCCATATAACGAAAAGAATTTGTCAGCAAGTTTTCATAACATACTTTAAAAATATTTACATAGCTTAAATATTTGTTCGTGTCGTTAGAAAATATTGCTTGTCCATTATAAAACATTCACTATTATAAAATCACTGGAAATAACCCAATAAATTTAAATTACTCCCGTAATTATTTTCATTCATTTTATAAAAATTAGCACAACTATCAAAAAAACTTTTGAAATGTTATAGGATTTTACATTTTAGAATTGTTTTTAATTTATTGTTTTTATAAAAGTTTTGTAAAGTTTGTACAATATGATATAGATAAAAAATAAGGCCAAACAGTCAGGGTTCTCCAAATAAGTGGGGTATAATCAGGTTGTGATCTCCTGCATGTATTTACTTTTAAGTTTATATAAATTACCAATGGCCAATAACAATTGAAATTTGAATTTAAATACTGCACTATGAACTCTCGAACACTATACTAATGCAATATTTTGTTTCCTCTGGCTCAGACACGAATATCTTATAAACAAAACACAATCGTTCTTCTAAAAGCGCTGATGCCGCGCACGATAGAATTTTGTCAAAATACGCACCCACGGCGTTTTTGGAAGGACGATCGTGTTTTGTTTATAAAACTGATTTCATCAAAAGAGTAGAAGCAATACGACCGCCTTTCGTATCGGTGGCGCTCTAGTCCTTGATACAAAGAACAATAAAGGTTTGAATATTGCGGTGAACTGTACTTTAATCAGGCCAAACTAATATGTAAAGCAATAATTATATTATCAGATATATTTCAATTAATAGTATGCGATAAAATTGGTATATTAGTTAAGTAAATCTTCTAAAAATTAGACGAATTTTCAAAATAACGGTGTGTTGAAATTTTTATAGTGTATAATTCTATCACGATTGGATGGTTTTATTGAATCGATGTATTGATAGTATCAGATCCTGGGGAAGGGCCAATGCCCCCCGCCAAGCCCTACCCAATTGACGCCCCTGATTTTAAGTGATTACGAGTAGGAACATTAAATTTGGAGAGCTCTTGATGATTGGAATTGGTATGTGAGATCAAAAACTAGATTATTGCCTTATAAGTTTGTCAAAAAAATGTTGTCAAGTGTGTCAAAAGAAAGATTTTTATTTATTTATTTACCTAATTTTCTGAAAAAAAAAATAGAAAATGGAGGGACTGAAATCTCACAGCTCTGAGATATCAAGACTTCGGTCTGGGTTAAGGATATTAATATAGTTTCGGCAAAATACTTTCACGAGGACTTGGTTTTTAGTTTTGGGCAGCGATGTATATCAAACATAACTCTTTGTTAAAATACAAGTATTTTTTATCTTTGTTTAAAAATTTATTACAAAACTAACACGAAACATCAATACGTTGCCGAAAAATTATAATCAAAATTCCAAAAATATTGCTAAATTAAATAAAATCAAACTTTTTCAAAATTCCAAAAATATTCCAAAAATTAGAATAAAATCAAATATTTAAATTTTTTCTAAATTCCAATAATATTTCAAAAATTCTTAAAAATTCAAACTTTTTCCAAAATTCTAAAAATATTGCAAAAATTATTACAAAATCAAAAATACAAACTTTTTCAAAATTCCAAAAATATTTCAAAAACTATAACAAATTCAAAAATTTCCATGTCCAATTTCATTTTAAATTACATTTACGTCATAAAAACAGCTACATTTTATTTCCAAAAAGTTGGCTAAAAAAATAAATGAAATCATTTTTTGACACACTTGACATTATTTTTTGACAAACTTATAATGCCTTAATTCTCTATAATAATAATAAAACTTCATTTTAAACAAGCGATCAATTTTATTTTTTTTCTCAAAGAAGAGAGTGAGAATTATGGCATTATAAGTTTGTCAAAAAATAATGTCAAGTGTGTCAAAAAATGATTTCATTAATTTTTTAAGCCAATTTTTTGGAAAAAAATGTAGCTGTTTTTTATGACGTAAATGTAATTTAAAATGAAATTGGACATGGAAATTTTTGAATTTGTAATTGTTTTTGAAATATTTTTGGAATTTTGAAAAAGTTTGTATTTCTGATTTTGTAATAATTTTGGCAATATTTTTAAAATTTAGGAAAAAAGTTTTAAGTCTAGATTTTGCAAAAATTTTTGGAATATTTTTAGAATTTTGAAGAATTTTTAATTTTTGATTTTATTATAATTTTTGGAATTTTGAAAAAAGTTTCAATTTTTGATTTTGTAATAATTTTGCAATATTTTTAGAATTTCAGAAAAAGTTTTAATTTTTGATTTTGTAAGAATTTTTGGAATATTTTTAGAATTTTGACAAATTTTTAATTTTTGATTTTATTATTTTTTTCGGAATTTTGAAAAAAAATTCAATATTTGATTTTGTAATAATTTTTGCAATATTTTTAGAATTTTGGAAAAAGTTTGAATTTTTAAGAATTTTTGAAATATTATTGGAATTTAGAGAAAGTTTAAATATTTGATTTTATTCTAATTTTTGGAATATTTTTGGAATTTTGAAAAAGTTTGATTTTATTTAATTTAACAATATTTTTGGAATTTTGATTATAGTTTTCCGGTATCGTTTTGATGTTTCGTGTTAGTTTTGTAATAAATTTTTAAACAAAGATAAAAAATACTTATACTTTAACAAAGAGTTATGTTTGATATACATCGCTGCCCAAAACTAAAAACCATGTCCTCGTGAAAGTTTTTTGCCGAAAACTATATTAAAATCCTTAACCCAGACCGAAGTTTTGATATCTCAGAGCTGTGAGATTTCAGCCCCTCCATATTTTTTAGATAAAATAATTAACAAAAACTTGTAAAATAGCTAAAGGTAAAGGCCTATGCTTTCTGAAATTCAGCATAATAAGTTGACAAAAATCCTAACGAATATCATATCGTGTTGAAGTTTGAACTTAATCGAACAACGGGTCTTAGATTGGCATTATATTTAGTGATATAATGGCAGAAATCGGACCACCGTCAATTAGAAGAAAACTACCCTACACGGATAAAAATAAAGCCATGATTGCAGGTCATAAGTTTTGTATAACATAATTATAAATGTTTATTCCCGATAACCACTTTTTATAATATTATTGTAATATTCATGACTTTAAGGCATCAATTTTAATGAATATTTAGTCGTGGAATATAAAACGTTGGCATAAAGTTTTGAAAAAAACAAAACAATGATTACTATTCATAAACAATGAATAACAAAATTATAATTTTTCATGCCTGATAATCAGTTTATATTAAAAAATGTGCATGTAACAGAACTAGGAAGTATGAAATTTTATGAATAGCAAGGTATAAAATATATTCTCACCAGATAATAATTTTTATTTTCTAGTTATTTTATATGTTTTGTAGGCATGGAGTATTCTTTATTAGTGCGAAATTTTAATATTAGTTTTTCGACAGTAAATATTATTAAAAAATTAATAAACAAAAAAAATATTTTTTATAATTCACTAAAAAATTTTTGTGTTAGGTGAGTTGTATATATACAAACTTTGTGAAATTTCAATATGATAGATAAATATCAAAATATGTAATATGAACATAAGGTTTAGTACATATATGATTATAATATAACTTACGAGTATGACAAATCATGACTATGAGGTTTTCGATATCTCGACACTTCATCAAAATTCAAATGCTAGGAATGTAAATGCCTAGTTCGTAATTTATTTATTACTAAGCGCCATAAATTTATGAATTAGAGGCATATTATTTTATGGAAAATAGTTATATTTTGTTCCCTAGTAAGTATATAAAATTTTTACAACAAAGTTATTTCGTTGTTCCTAATTGGTCATACTACGTACCCGATACTCATAAAATTCTATGAATAATATTCATAATAAGCTTCTTAGTGATTTTTTGAAGAAGTATACCTTATAAGTATATAATACACCTTGCTTATTCACGGTTGAGAATTAACGTAATTTAAGCATGGAATATAACTTATTAGGCATAAAAAAAACCTAGATTTCTATCTGTGTAAGTAGCTAACTTTAGTAACAATTTTTGTGGATTACATGATGTCAATTTTAACCTAACCCATACCTAAATATAGTTTTCTATCATAAATTGTATCCTAAAACTCCTAAATCAAGAGCTTTCTACTATTCAGTAATTTTAACTTCTTAACCAACTTTACCATCAATTTTATTATTTTTAGTTTCGTCTTATTTTTTATAATTTTAAATATTTAAATCCGCAAACCAACAACAACAAATATCATAAAAAAATTCAAATTGAGGTTCGTCTTCAAAATTTATATTTTACAATAAAAAATTATTT
>CAVNZG010000356.1:0-32432 GCA_963693315.1 Diogma glabrata
ACCTTTTATGAACGCTCGAATTGCTGCTAGAACTGACCTATTGACCCGTTCTGACGCGTTGCTTTGAGGACTTTAAACCCCGGTCCTAATGTGTTTAATGCCGAAATCTGACAAAAGACTTTGAAAGTTCCTACTAGTGAACTGCTTGCCATTGTCACTGTGTAGAAACTCTGGTACTCCATATGTAAGAAACACTTCATTTCTCAAAAAAGCATTCACCTTCGGTGAAGTTGCGTTTCTAAGTGGTTTCAGTAGCACAAACTTCGTAGCATGATCCAGAACTATCAATAACACCGTATTCCCAAGTGTAGAACGAGGGTACGGTCCCAAAAAATCTATATAGACTCTCTGCCATGGACGTGCTGTTTCGAATTGATATTGCATCGGAGGACGCAATATCTGATTCGTGGCTTTTGTTTGTTTACATGTGTCGCAGGACACAACATAGCTGTGTACCTGTGACGCCATGCCAGGCCAATAATAAAGACGTCGAAGTAATTCTAACGTCTTTTTTACACCTCCATGAGCAGCAGTACTATCATCATGATGTTTCTGAATCATGTCTGAAGTCATCGGTTTTGGTATCCAGAGTTTCCACACAGGAACATCATTAGGTATTGCATCAGGTCTTGGCTCAATACGTATGTATAGCTTATCATCCACGACTTTGACTGAAGGAAAGTCCTTGGGTGATGATTGAAGTTTAGCTATCATATCCGTATATTCTTTGTGCCGATAACCTTCATTGTCGAGTTTAATGTCGTTGATGTGATGTGTTAATGCTTCCGTCAAGTCCTCGTGTGTATCGTCATAAAGACGAGATAGAGCATCAGGGGACTATATTTTGGGTACCTTTTTGGTGGACAATGGAAAAATCCATGTGTTGCAGTTTTAGGCTCCACCTAGCCAGACGACCACTCAAGTCTTTCTGTGACATAAGCCACTTCAGACTTGAGTGATCAGTCACAATCGTAAATCAGTGACCCTCAACATAGCCCCTAAATTTCTTCACACTAAGAATTGCCGCAAGACATTCCAGCTCAGAAACCGAATAGTTTCTTTGAGCTTTGTTTAGCTTCTTCGACATGAAGGCTATCGGACACTCCTGTCCATCGTTATCGACCTGATATAACACGCTACCTACCCCTGTCAGACTCACATCGCATCTAATAAAGAACTCTTTATTATAGTCAGGGTTTATTAATACTGGTGCTGTAGTTAGCAATCTTTTTAAATTTTCAAAAGCTGTTTGCGCTTCCAATGTCCATTTCAATTTTCCTGAACTTTTCTTCAGTAAATCCGGAATCGGTGATACCACGCTCGCATAATTTGGTATGAACCGTTGGTACCAACCAGCCATTCCTAATTGACGTCGTATTTGCTTAACTGTAGAAGGAGCTGGGTACTCTGCTACAGCTCTTACCTTGTCAGGGTCTGATCGAAGACCATCTTCACCAACCGAAAGTCCCAAGTATTTCACCTCTCTCAGAACAAATTTACTTTTCTTGAGGTTTATTGTTAATCCAGCCGCTCTTATCAATGAAGAGACTTTGGACAGCGATTCCATATGTTCCTGGAACGTGGAAGAGACTACCAATAGATCATCTAAATAAACAAAGACATTTTCGTGATATTGATGTGGTATCACTTTGTGCATTAGCCGACACATTGTCTGGGGAGCATTGCACAATCCGAAGGGCATGACACCGGAATTGATACAATGGACGACCAGGCACTGTGAAGGCTGTCTTGTCTCTAGATGCTTCTGCCAGAGGAATCTGCCAGAAATAATCTTTGAGATCAATACTTGAAATGTACTTTGTGCTATTTAGACGACCTAGTAAGCCATCAATCAAGGGAAGTGGGTAAGCGTCCTTTTTCGTTAGTGAATTGACACGTCAGCTATCAATACATAATCTGTTTTTACCAGATTCTTTTTGTACCAAAACCACTGCCGAGCACCACGAACTGTTACTCTCTTCGATCACGCCCATTTGAAGCATTCGGTCAAGTTTGGCATAGACCTTTAATTGAACAGCCGGCGATGTGGGATAATGCCTCTGTTTAACAGGTGCACTATCACCAACATCGATGACATGTTCAACCAAAGAAGTCTTTCCGAGTCCAGACACTTCAAATGACGAGAAAGAATCCTTGATCATATCCAGTTCTTGTTGCTGGTCAGTGGTGAGGTTGTGTGTATTTAAATTTTGTAGCTCTGTGCGAGTCAGATCACTAACAAATGAAGGAACAATACCAAATTTCTCCCAGAAATCTATGCCCAGGTAGAGCTCTTCTCGTAAACCAGGGACTATATGGAACCGCATTGGTTTAGTGGAGCCATTCACGGTTATTGGAATTTCAATGTTGCTATGTACCTACGTAAACGTTAAGTTGCACTTCCCTGTAGAATAATCAAGTTCTAATTATTTTTTATATTGTTACTGTTATTTTGATGTTGATTGTAAAAATAGAAATTGAAATCGATCGCTCTCTCAATCGTGAACCGTGGACGAGGAAACATCATTTATCTATAATCTTTACCTTATAAATAAATATTAATAAATATCTTAAATTCTACTATTAATTATTATTTTGGGAGCTTTGGGATTACATGGGCAAATGTTTACAATAGCAACTATTACATTGGCGACAGAGGAAAATGGAGATTTTCAAGCAACACTATAATGGTAAATATTGTGCTTCAAAATTTTGTGTTAAAAAAAATAATTTGGTGAATAGTTTTGTGATACAACAAATATTTAAATTACTGCTAGTTTCATTCGTAATTTTTTTTTGTAATCGGATGTTTTATATAAAATATTTCAAATATGCCGTTCATTGGTACGATCGAAAATTTTATTCCCGGTTCAGATTTTGAAGAGTATTTGATGCGAATGAAAGAAATATTTAAATGCAATGCAACAAAAGAAGAACAAAAAGTTTCCTTGTTTCTCACGTTAATTGGAGGTGAAACGTTTAGTATATTGAGAAAATTAATGTATCCTGATGATCCAACGGAAAAGAGTTTTAAAGAAATTGAGACTATTCTTAAAACACATTTTAAGCCAACAAGGAATTTAATAGCGGAAAGCTTCAAATTTCTCAAACGTGACCAGTTACCAAATGAAACTATTTCGGAATATATCATTGAATTAAAAACTCTCGCAACCACGTGTGAGTACAAAGCGTTTTTAGACCGTATGCTTCGCGATAAGTTTGTTACTGGACTTAAAGACCAAAATATTCAAGGTCTTTTGTTAAATAAATGCGATGAAAATAGCACTTTTCAAAAAGCTAGTGAGTATGCTATACACTTGGAGTTAACCGGAATTGAACAGAGAAAGATACGAGAAGATACAGCTATTGGGATAAATTTAATTCAATCGAATGATCAATCACGTCACCAATATTCAAGGCCACGTAATCGATCAAAATTTCGGAGTTTTAATCGAAGAAGAAGTTCGTCTAAATATAGTAATTATCGTACAAATTCACGATCAGGTTCAAGATCAACACATCAATGTTCTAGATGTCCATACAACCATTCTTCCAATCGCTGCCCTGGTGTACGAATGAAATGCTTCAACTGTGGAATTGTGGGTCATCATGCAAAGAGATGTTCAAAAAGGGACGTAAATAATTTAAATTTTAATAACTTAAGAATAAATCAGTTTAGTTTAGAAATATTAACAAAACCACCAGTTTATGTTAGCTTAAAAGTAGAAAATATTAAAATTGATTTTGAGTGTGATTCCGGCGCATGTCTTTCCGTAATAGATTTTCTTACTTATAATAAATATTTTTCCAATTATCATATTAAACAATATACTAATATTAATTTTGTAAAATTACTTTCAGGTAGTAATGTGGAGGTTGTCGGAGGTTTTGCCGTGAATGTAGAAGCAAGAAACATAAAATATAATACCGTTTTAACAGTTGTCCGAACAAATAAACCATGTTATCCAATTATGGGTCGAAACTGGATGGATTTGATATACCCTAACTGGCAAAAATTTTTTGAAATTGCTTATGAAGATAATAATGCAATCGACACAACATTTGTGAACAAAGTTACTTCTCAATTATCGGATAACATAAGCAAGGTACGCAATTTATTTCCCAGTGTTTTTGATTGTAATAGTAATTCGGATCCTATTTTGGGATTTGAAGCTGACTTGGTTTTGAAAGATGATGCACACCCAATTTTCCATCGATCATATAATTTACCTTTTAGATTACGTGATCAAGTGGAAAAAGAGCTCGAACTGATGGTGTCAAAATCAATTTTAAAACCAGTTACATCCAGCGACTGGGCTTCACCTATAGTGGTAGTAGCTAAACCTGATGGAAGTATCAGAATTTGCTGCGATTTTAAAATTACTATAAATAGATATTTGACAACGGAGCATTATCCTCTTCCTATTATTGATGAAGTATTAGCTTCGTTGGCAAATTATTCTCATTTTTGCGTTCTTGACCTGAAAGGAGCTTATCAACAGCTTTCGGTTTCTGAAAGGTCGAAACCTTTATTAACTATAAATACCCACAAGGGATTATTCCAATTTCAGCGTCTCCCATTCGGGGTAAATTCTGCACCATCCATATTTCAAAGGATAATGGAAACGGTACTTAAAGATATTAACGGTGTCGAAATATATCTCGATGATATATTGATAGGCAGTAAAACACAAGAAGAACTTTATCAAAAACTTATTTTAGTTCTTAACAGATTAAAACAGCATAATATTAAATGCAATTTTGGTAAATGCGAATTTTTTAAAGATAAGGTTAAATATCTTGGCCATATTATTTCAGCAGCCGGACTTCGTCCAAATCCAGAAAAACTGGAAGCCATTGAAAAGGCACGTAGCCCTAAAAATATTTCGGAACTTAAATCATTTTTAGGTATGATTACATATTATGGAAAATTTATTCCAAATCTTGCCTTACACTTACATCCGTTATACGAACTTTTGCGAAAAGATTCCAAGTTTGTGTGGAGCAATGATTGTGAAAAATCATTTAACAATTGTAAATCCTTTTTGTTGCATTGTGATAATATTTTAACACACTATGATCCGCAGAAACCAATTGTGATTTCCTGTGATGCCAGCCCATATGGAGTTGGTGCTGTATTGGCACACATAATTGATGGCAAAGAACGGCCAGTTTTATTTGCGTCATCCACATTAAGTGTCTCAGAAAGGAACTATAGTCAGTTACATAGAGAGGCTCTCGCGATACTTTTTGCGGTACGAAAATTTAATAAATATATTTTTGGGAAACCTTTTGTCATTTACAGTGATCATCGGCCTTTAAAACATATTTTCAGTAATTCAAAAAATCTATCCGCTGTAGCAGCAGCAAGATTACAACGTTGGGCTATAATTTTATCGATGTATCAATACGAGATTCGTTATCGGAAAAGCTCGCTCATGTGCAATGCTGATGCCTTATCTCGGTTACCACTAGATAAACCTACGGAAGTTGATGAATATTCTATTAATTCGTTTACTGATTTAGATATTAATTCTTTTAATTCTGAGTGCGAAAGCCCATTGACTAAAATTCAAATTGCTGAAGCAACAATGAAAGATGAAATTTTAGTGCGAGTTCATGAATATATAGTAAACGGTTGGCCAAAGACGAGTATCCCATTGGAACTCAAACCATATTATCGAATTTCTGACTCTCTATCATGTGAGGATAATTGTATTTATTTCGGAGATAGAATTTTAATTCCCTCAATATACCACAAAAATATTTTGGAATTGCTTCATCGGGAACATCCGGGTATTGTTAGATCCAAACTATTGGCTAGATCCTCAGTCTGGTGGCTTGGTCTAGATAAAGACATTACCATGGTTATTAACACTTGCAAAAGTTGTAATGTCAATAGAAAAATGGTACCTGACTGTCCCACTAGTACTTGGGAACCAACTACAAAACCGTTTGATAGAATACATTTGGATTTATTGCAGTTTGGAAAATATCATTTCTTAATTTCTATGGATGATTTCAGCAAATGGGCGGATATTTACTTATTATATAAAACCGATGCACGGAATGTCTTAGACAAGCTGAAAATACAATTCGCAAATTTTGGTTTTGCTAATGTCATTGTATGTGATAATGGACCGCCATTCAATTCAATAATGTTTGAACGATTCTGCCAGTCTCATGGTATTATTTTAAAACATAGTCCACCGTACCACCCGCAAAGTAATGGGTTGGCGGAACGCGGTGTTCAAACGGTTAAGGCGTTGTTACGAAAGAATTTATCGGATAACTGTACGCTAGATATTCAATCCCGAATTCTCAACTTTTTGTTCTCCTATAGAAATACACCTTCTACAGTCACTGGCAAAGCACCCGCTGACCTCATTTTCGTAAATAAACCGAAAACATTACTATCCTTGGTAAGTAATAGATCATGTTTAAGCAAAGAAATTAAAAACATTTGTAAACCTTTCCCGAAACAGGTGAGATTTAATATTGAAAATAACATAAGAAAGTTTAAGGAAGTTTATAAAAATAATTTCGATTTAGGTATTGGACAGGAGATTCTATATTACAATAAATTTAACCGTAAATTTGATAAATTTATTTTAGGGAAAGTCATTAAACGTATTTCAAAATTTGTATATTTAATATCTATTAACGGGAACACTAGAACAGCTCATAGAGACCAATTAAAAGTCTTCCAAAGAAGAAGAAATTTCATACAATATTCACCAACCAGTTCATTGTTTAAAAATTTACTTCCTGAACCTATCGACGATGCAAGGCGTAATAAAAGAAAACGGGAGGAGAATTATGTATGGCATCCGAGATCCAAGAGAACTAGATATTTATTGCGAGATAAGCCGCGGAATCGAATTCAAAATTAATTTTTTTTGTTGTCACTTAGATTTTGTCATATAAATTGTTGAGATGTTAAATTGATATGTTAAATTTTGTTAAATTTTAAAATTGTTATTAATGTTTACAATTGTTTTAATTTTGTTAAATTGTTAAATTTTTTTTTAGTACTTTAAATAATTTTGAATTATATAATTTCTTAGATTAATGGTTGATTGAGGATTGATTTCTTTTAAAGAGGAGAAGAGTGCTATGTACCTACGTAAACGTTAAGTTGCACTTCCCTGTAGAATAATCAAGTTCTAATTATTTTTTATATTGTTACTGTTATTTTGATGTTGATTGTAAAAATAGAAATTGAAATCGATCGCTCTCTCAATCGTGAACCGTGGACGAGGAAACATCATTTATCTATAATCTTTACCTTATAAATAAATATTAATAAATATCTTAAATTCTACTATTAATTATTATTTTGGGAGCTTTGGGATTACATGGGCAAATGTTTACAATAGCAACTATTACAAATGTAACCTAAAATTTTATTTGCAGTACCATCCGCCTCCCTTAACACTGGATAAGTCACTACCTCATATTCATGAGTTAAGTTCAAATAGTATCTGTCGGCAGCCCCCTTAAGGTACCGTGGAACGATAGACCTGAGGTCGTCCCAATTCACACGGTCCCTCCTGGCAGCCGCCTCAACTCTGTGAACAAACTCATGAACATCAGGAGAGTGACCATCTCCCGTGAAGGTTGGAACCCAATTTGAGCCATAACGACTCAAATTGTTCCCACGAACCCCTCGGTACTCCACTGGTGCTAACGCTGGAGCCGCGTCACGCCATACCTGAAGAGGTTGGTTGTATGGTGGTGATGCTGTTAGTGGAGCTTGTGGATATAATGGTGGTGGTTGTACCTGTGGTACTGATGGATAATTTAATGGTAATTGTTGAGACTGTTGTACCAACGCTGGATTGTTGTGTATTTGTTCAGCTTGGAACGATGGACCCAATTGTGGTATTACAAAGTCCTCCGCTCTCAAACCCGATTGCTGAAAATAAGCCGGTGGTAATTGTTCTGACCGTCTCTGTTGTTGATGGTTTGGACGATTCAGACTATGTATTGTGTCCGTTATTGGCTGCACTGGGATCGGTGTGGATCTCTCATCTGGTTGAAAAGCAGGTGAAGCAGATGGAGCAGATGATACTCCTGGTTTATTCTGCATCATTGGACGTGTTGACAGCGATCCTATTATATCCCAAGCGCGTGACAATTGCGAGATAGCGTAGGTGCGGGCTTCTTGCAAGTCATTGCGAGGACCCAACCTACTCATTCTACCCGTGTAATGCAACACTCGATTCGCCAAACCATCTAAGAAGGTGTGATTAATCGGTGGCTGAAGTCGACGTACCTGATCTTAAACAAGTTGTGCTGCCTGCACCACCATTTGAGATTCAGCTACCAAATCTCTCGCATGAGATACTGTTATTGGAACTGCACCATGATCTGCGTAGTTTCGCAGTTCCTCTGCCCATCTGACCCCCCTGAAGTTCACACTCCGAACCAAACATTCGATCTGCAGTTCGCTGGGACCATAGAACGGATGGTCAACGTCAATGCGACTTGACATTTCGATGGTAAAATTCGTAAAATCCAGAATTCACAATAAATAACAATATTAAAACCAACTCACACGTAATAATAAGTGGAGTTAGTACGCCCGGTAACACTCGTCCGATGGAAATGTAAAAAAATGAAAAACGCAAAGAATAAAAAAACAACGAACAACCCCTCTCGAAAATACAATAAAATTTTTGAAAAAACAACAAATGTAATAACGAACGAAAAGATATTATCCTTACTCAATGCTGCTTGATTTTTCCTTTGACAAAAATACCTAAAATATTTATATATATAAAATTTATTTGTTTAATTTCAGATATGCTGAAATTCCTGAATTAATTATATACCTAAAATTAGTTATTGACGATAGCACCCCTAAAATATATTTATTTATTTTTTTTCTTAAAAAAAATTGAAAAATAAAAAATATTCAAAAAAATGCTTATTTATTAGATGCACTGTCTTAGCTCAAATATTTATTTATTTTAAAAAAAAAAAATAAAGAATATTTATTTAACTCTTGATGTAAAGCGTATTTAATAAAAATTTATTTATTTGGTTACCTAAAGTTATTTAATTTTAAAAAAATTATTTTATTTAATAAAAATTTTTATTTATTTAATTTTTCAGAAAAAATTGTTTTATTTATTTTATTTTTTTATTTAATATTTAGATAAGAGATTCCCAAAGTCAAGATTCGTCTGGAGACAATTTGAAAGTAAGTATGGCTGCAATATCCATTTCGTTTAAATCTGAAATATCGCGTTCGCGAGCCCACTCCAACAATGCATGTGAGAACTGACTAGAAAAGCCCCTAACGACCAAATTCTACAGAACAGTTTCTCCCCAACCTAATAAAACAATCACAACTGTCACGATTAGACCTTAGGTCCATTTCTACTGACCCAGTTGTGCTTGTTTAACCTAAAAATAAATTACAACTAAACCTAATGCGAGCGTTGAAGAACGCTCCCGAGCACCAGACTTCAAATCCTAAACTCTATGAAAAATTGTCTATTGAAACGCTAAATGAAAAAAATGGTAAGTTTTTGAATTTGTATGAGGTGAAGCCTCTGATCCTGAAAGCAAAGTATAATTGGTTCTTCTCTTCATTACACCGAAGAAGCCTCTGAGCAAAGAATGGTACTACTGGTTTGCACCTAAGTACAAACACAGCAACACCACTCCTCGTCCCTGAGAACTTCCTCGCCGAATGAAGAGAAGAAACCAATGTTCTTCGATCGCATAACCCCGATGGCCATAGGCGACCTAAGAACGTCATTAATGTTAAAAAGTGAAGCTCTATGGATGGCTTGTTAGGCCTACCGCTAAGAAAGAAATTTATTTACACCTACTACACAAAAATTAATTCAAGAAAAAAAAACTATTTACACAAAAAAAAAGTACTAAAACAAATAGTACTTATTAAAAAAAATATTTGCAGGTAGCGCAAAAATATGTACAATCTATGTACTAAATATGTACCATATGTACAAGAATTATGTGCAGTATATACAAAAATATGTACATTGGCATACCAAAAGAAAATATTTACAAATTATCTATATACAAAAAATTATTTACAAAAATGTTTACAATTTTTATAGAATTTGTAGGAGTTAATAAGTTTATCGAGAGTAAAAAGTTCTTATTTAGGTGCAATTAATGATAAAGAGAACTAAAATAGGTTAATATGAGAATGTGTTGTACATAAGTCGTAGTTAAAGTTCAACTCGGGCTAACACATATCATTCAAGCCGTAGAATGGTAAAAATAAGCAGCTTTTGTTAGTAAAAATGCAAATTTGATGAATTGACGCAGAACTGTTGCTTTTCAACGTGATTTTTTCAACAGAGTCTCTCATCTCTGGAATGAAAAAATACGCAGCTTTTGTTAGTAAAAATGCAAATTTGATGAATTGACGCAGAACTGTTGCTTTTCAACGCGATTTTTTCAACAGAGTCTCTCATCTCTTCATGAGTTTCTCTGATAGCTTTAGTCTTCAAAGTTTTAAAGTTAGAGTCCATAAATTTCTTAAAGAAACTTAATTTATTTAACTTAGTCCTAATCCCTAGTTGGTATGGTATCTTCGGATATTCAGAGACGTTAATTTATAATTTATTATTATTATGCATAACTTTAAATAAAAACAAAATTCATTTATTAAAAAGTATTTTAGTAAGTCTTATTATCCAAAAAGATAGTATTGATTTGACTTTGAAAGTTTTAACTTCCACCAAAAAGTCATGTTTACGATGGAAATAGAATTTGATAATACTTAATAGTATTTATTTTTTGAATATGAAGTTAGCTAGACACAACTAACAGAAGTTAACTAATAACAGAATATCAATTAATTGGTACATTAAAAATAAAACGCCAATTAGATTATTTAACTATTACTCTTCACACCTATATGAAATTAAATCAAATGTTGATAACATCGTTTATTACAAAAAAATACACCAAATCTTATATAAAAACAATTATACAGATAAATTTATTAATAAACTTATAACTAGATGATTATATACATACTTACATTAATAAGAACTTACAGCTAATACTAACTCAAGTGATCTATGAATCAATGTCTTATGTTTCTAATTTAACAGAGAAGATAAAATATTTACATAGACACAAACCACTATATGGTAAACCAACACAATATTGATGTAAAATTTATAATTAATTATAAAAATAGCATAACACAACATAGATCTGCCTTATGTAGCCATACCATTGAATGTAGTAATACTTTCATGTTTGAAGAAGAAGCCTCAATATTTTACGTTGCTTCTAAAAAATACAAACGAGTTTTCAAAAAGATGTGCCATATCACACGTCACACTAATTCAATCAACTATAAAACAGATTTTAGATGTTTACATAATAATTATCTAAGCTTAATTCATCGTTAAGGGATTAATTAGAACATATTAGATTAATTTTTTTCTCAATACTGTTGTAATCAGGCAGTACTCCAAATATAGATGAGAGATCAACAACAGGTTCGCAGAAAGTTTTTTACAGCTTGACATAAACATCTCTTAATTGATGGTTAAGATATTAATTCCATCGATAATGATTATTATTTAAAAATGCCACTAAGTCTTTCTTATATATTAAGGTGTGTTTTATAATGAATTATGTACAGTAATGATTAGTCATTGGTAATAATATCATGAGCGTAAGTGATAGCATGAGTGTAAGTTTTTGGTTGTTATAGATATCCTTTATAATGACTAACGAGTCGGGGTGATTAGATATCGGGCAACATCGGTCTGATTAAAAACTAAATCCAGATAATTTGATTTTTTTTTTTGAGTTATAACTTGTCTATAATAAGCTAAATTGGGAAAAAACCATATATATATTAGGGTGTCCGTAAAAAAGTTTTGTTATGTACCCCGCGAAAAGTTCTTAGATTTCATATAAGTAAAGAATATCATATTGGTTCGGCCTAAATCCATTGATTTGCCCTTAAAATACTATTTACTGGTTCCAGCAATTGGGAGAGAAATGCAACAACACGTTCATAGAGAGCCCCACTTGGAGCGAATGCATATTGACTTATTGATCATTTCATCAACAAATTTGGAATCGGAATGGGCCTTTTAAGCTCCTTTATGCTCCTTAAGCTTCCAACTTTGATACAGCTACTATCCATCACAACCCAATCTCTTCTAATCTATTATGCATGCACCTTTTGCCTAACTAATTTACAAAAACACATGGATTAAACATACATATCTCCAAAGAAAGGAATGTCAGTACTAGTATAGGACTATGGTAGTACTATATAGTATACAGTACCATGTTATATAGTACTACTACCAGTAGTACTATATATTATACAGTACCAGTAGTAGTATATACTACTATAGCAAATAGTACTACTGGTATATAGTACTACTACTACCATGGTATATAGTACTATGATAGGAGCTACTATCCATCACAATCCAATCTCTCCTAATCTATTATGCATGCACCATTCTAATTCCTCTCTAAATAAAAAATCTTCATAAACAACAAATGAGAAAATCTTGCAAGTCAGGATTTAAAACATATACAACAAAATACAAATCTGTCTCTATATAATAAAAACATACTCATATATATATATATATATATATATATATATATATATATATATATATATATATATATTATATATATATATATATATATATATATATATATATATATATATATATATATATATATATATATAAATATATATATATATATATATATATATATATATATATATATATATATATATATATATATATATATATATATATATATATATATATATATATATATATATATATATATATATATATATTGAACAATTAAACACCATGTGTATATAATCAACATTTAGACAAACTCGTTGCTATAAATTAAGTACCGGAGTTGCTAGAAATCAAAAATTATATTTTAAAAACCATATAATCTATGAACAAAAGTAGTCTATTATACTTCTGATATTCCTTACTTTATATTTGTCAAGTTTCATCTAAATCGATTCAGCCGTGTTTTGAAGCTTATCCCGAACAGACAGGCAGACACTCGAATTTTATTTATATAGATAGATTATTAATTCATGTTTTGTTCCGCCTATAGGAAATGCAGTTCTACGATAGTAAATATATAAACGATATTTATTATAAATTATTAAAATTAGAAATCGACAACGTAACATTCAAAATAGTGATTGCCACGCCCCAACGTTATTCTAAAACCGGGTTTTCGGTTTTACCTACAAAAAAAACGGTTTTCGGTTTCAACCCGGTTTTTTTTAAACACAATATATTAATTTGTACAAAATGTTTACCAGAGCTTAAAAAACAATAATTTAAACAAAATCTATTCAAGTTTATTTTACGTTTATTTCAAATGCAAATAATAAATAATTCAGTCAAAAATAAAATAATAAAACACAAATATTTTTATAAGAAACAAAATAATAATGTAATTATTTATTTTTCTGTTTTAAAAAGTGTGATCGCATTAAACACAACATATCTATTGTGTTATCAGCTAGACGTGATCGAATTTTTGTGCATATAATTCCTGACGCCAAAAATGCTCGTTCTGCTTCTACGCTTGTCGGTGGAATCGACAAAAGAAAATCGTACACTTTCTCGAGTTCTTCCGGCCTCTGATCCCATTAGATTCGAATTGGGTCAACTAACGACGAACCTTCGTGTTTAGATTAATATCATTTTCGTCGTTTGTCTGTGGTTGAACACTTAATTGATTGTCGATAGCTTTAACATAATACTTGGTATTTGTTATGTAGATAATACAGTAAGCTAGATAAATCAGTTCGTCATTTTTTAATGTGGCATATTAGCTCTATTTTCATATCAATTGCCAGCTCGCCACTATGTTTGTCCAAATGTGACAGCATAAAGTTGAAGATCGCGTCGGCAGTCAGAAGGCATCTCGGCAGAGTGACTCGACTCCCAATTTCATTGGTAACAGAACAGCAATAGTTAATAAATACAGTTAATTAATACGGTTAAGATAGGTAATTAGTTAATTAGCTAAAATATAGTTAATTAGCTAAAATTGTTAATAAATACAGTTAAGTTAGTTAATAAATACAGCAATACGTAATAAATGAAAAAGAAATGATAATTTTAATCATTGAATGACGAATTGATGAACACTGAGAGGAAAATACTTCTTTATTTTTTAAACTTTTTCACCTGTGTGTGAGTGATATATATGCATTTATTTTTAAAACAATATGCTCGTTCGTATTCGTATGTAATAAAATATTAATAAAAAAGTGTCTACAATCAAACCCAACACTTCCAAGTGGCACAATTGTTAAAGCTTTGGCGCCTAGATCGGAAGGTTCCAAAACAGGTAATCTTTTATATCTAGTGGTATATGCGCATAAAAAAATGACTCTGGCTTTTTAAAATGTCGTCGGTTTTTAATATAATCCTTGAAGTCACATATACATAAAGAAACAATGATGTAGGTATCCCGACATTCTACCCAATTCAACAGACCAACCGACAAACACACAATATATTTATAATTTCTCATATGATTTATATTATTGTTTTGTTTTCATCTTTTTTTGTTAATAATAAAATCGGTTTTTAAGGGTAATAAAACCCGATTTTTCGGTGATGTAAAATAACCAAAAAAGCCGTTTTTTCGGATACCGGAAACCCGGGTTGCAATCACTAATTCAAAATTCATGTTCTTTTTTTGCACGGTGGCTTTGTTTTAAAAACTTTGTCAAATTACGTGAAAATACCAAAGGAACTACAACTTGTTATTTAGCGAAAATGATTTTACACTAGCAGTACAAACAAAATATTTTCACATGGTATTTAGCCTGAATGAAAATAGACTTTTCATCTACTATCGTAGAAAAAGTTTTAGATATGTTTTTGATTTTTTATTCTTTTAAGAAGTAAGTTAATCAGTAAATGATTTTCTTAAGATGTAGTAGAATTAGTAAGCTAATTTTTTTAGTATGTATATTGTATATACTTCCCGCTAAAACCTAACACTTTTCGGTTCACTAGAAATTGGTATATACTTTGACTTTTTAATAGTATATTGCATACTGAAGTAGTAGAAAGTCTTTTATTTCACCGTAGGATTTATAGATGCTTGATGCGCAGAACAGATTAGATAGATGTCTGATTCGCAGAACCGCAAGGGAATTTTTAGCATGAGGTGGATTTGAAACAATCTACCGTGGTTTATATATAATTAGTCCCTGGGTCCATGCCGATTTCATGTGACGATTACCACATATTTTATACTTCGTGATGCGCCTGTCCTTGACGAGCCCGAAAACTTTTGTTCTGCGATTTTCCTCAATTCGGCCGCTTTTTTGTTCGGCTAGCTCCGAAAAGTTCCGATAGCCCGGGATCGTGTAAATTTTTTATTTTAACTATGGGGGTTGGAAATTTGATTTAGAACACGAGGGTAACCTTGTCCGACAAAAATGTGTCTGTTATTGTCTAGTCCGAAAACCCAAACATAGCAAAATGTCAGTTGTCAGACTCGACAATAGCAGACACAATTTAGTCGGACAAGCTTACCCTCGTGTTCTTAAATAAATTTCCAACCCCCCACAGTTAAAAAAAAAATGTTGTAGCAAATTTATAAGATCGCGGGCAATCGGTATTTTTCGGAGCTTGCTGAACGAAACAGCGGCCGAATCTAGAAAAATGGCAGAACAAAAGTTTTCGGGCTCGTCAAGGACAGGTGACTCACGAAGTATAAAATATGTGGTAATCATCACATGAAATCGGCGTGGGCCCAGGGGCTAAATGTCAATTTATTCACAACCAGTCAATAAAAAAATTTAAAAACTATTTTTAACACTATCAAATAATTCTGGTCTAGTTGGCTCCAATTCAAATTGTTTTACTAATCATTTCTAAAGCGACCCAAGCGACTAGTATTCTTTTGCTTTCTTGAGACAGCAATATTTCATTTCGCAACTTTTTAAAGGCTGAAATGGCCATATTGCATATACGGATGTGAATAAAAGTATTTGCTATGTTGTATCGTCCTCGATTTTATTGTTAGAAATTACTCTACATATAAAACACCAAGCTATAGATCAAATATCTCTATTTCTATCTCTATTTACTACTCTCTGTCTCTATTTATTATAGATATTTCGGTCCTTATCTGGGACCTTCTTCAGTATCTAAAATATAAGTTAAAACAATATGGTTACAAATTTAAAATAAACTAAATTAACATTACCAATCAAAAAACTTAAAAAATTATTCTAAAACACGTACAATTATTCCAACACATTCCAACATGATAATTTATTATATTGGATATTAGTTATTTATACTTTTTTTTCTAAACAATAAAATTATAATACAATAAAATGACCATGCAATAAAATTCCAAAAATTATTTTTTCTATGAGACACAAAATATTATATATTTAAATTAATTTTGTGTAAATAAGGTTGTTGACCCGCACTTATGATCTAATTGTTGTAACAAAATTATTTTAGCGTAATTACTAATTTGTATGATTGAATTTGGGTTCATATGAACTCACTTGTTCCATGCCTGCTTGTCTATATTGCTTAAAGCTTGCGCGTATACCGGGCTCAAACTCTCTATATCCGACCTCAAATTAATTGATGTTCTTCTTCCTAGATGAATGTTTATCGATTCCAATGTAAGCCTCTTTTTCCAATCTGCTTCCTTTATGAGAATCTTGGTGTTATCATATGCGAATTTGTGTCCGTTGTCTATAGTATGTTGGAGCGCCGCCCTTCTTCCAGATCTTTTCATCCCAGCTTTCTCATCATACCTATGCTGTTTAATACGCGATCTTAATCTTTGACCGTTTGTCCTATGTATTCCCCATCACAGGTACTACAAGGGAATGCATACACCACCCCATGTTGTTCATTCATCTCCAGACTATCGTTTAATTTGCCAGAGATTTTACTTACATTGTTGTGTGCTTTATACCCAATTCTTAAGGCGCTATTGCTGCTCCTTAATAATTTGCATAAACTTTCTGATAAGTGTTTTGTATATATAAGCCCTTTGTATATTGTTGATTCCGGTTCAGTACCAAGGTTCAATGCTATATTGTGATTATTTTCATTCTTCTTTATCATGTCAGCGATCAGACCTATTGGGTAGCCATTTACTGTTAAATTTCTGTAGATCTCTTCAATCGTATCTTTTCTATATTTGTGTGATGTTATTCCTAGCATACGGGATTAAAATTTTATTGTATTATAATTTTATTGTTTTGAAAAAAAGTATAAATAATTAGCATCCAATATAACAAATTATCATTAAGTAAAATCAATGTTTAGGATAAAGTGTTGAAAGAATGTAAGTGTTTTAGAATAATTAAAGTTTTTTGATTGTTAATGTTAATTAAGTTTTATTTTAAATTTGTAACTATATAGTTTTAACTTATATTTTAGATACTGAAGAAGGTCCCAGATAAGAACCGAAATATCTATAATAAATAGAGATATTTGATCTGTAGCTTGGTGTTTTATTTGGAGAGTAATTTCTAACAATAAAATCGAGGACAGTAAATAGTATATTAAGAAACTAGTTTCATAATCGACGATTTTATCGCACGCAATCTGTTTAGAAAACGACCCGCGCAGCGGGGAGTTTTCTAAAGGATAAGTGCGATAAAACGTCTTATGAAACGAGTTTTTTATACTATTTTTTCTATTTTGCATTTTTTGTCTTGAAATTTTAAAAAATATTTTTTATGTTTTAATGTTTTAAAGAAAATTTCTAAAAATTTCAATTCAAAATAGTAAGCTCTGCGTTTCATCATATATCTATATATTTTTTTGTTGCAAAACTAGCTTTCATAAAATGTGTATTTTATTAAAATATAGTCAATTTGATATTTTGTTATTATTACTAATTATTTTAATTAATTAAAATATTTAACACTAATTTAGATTATTTTTTAATAATAAGATTAATTAATAAGAATAATTTTATTTAGATAATTATTCGTTTTGACTTTCACTGACGTTTGTATGACCAATGTGACCAACCTTGAAAAACAAAACTTTGCGTATCTTAATGAAGGCCATTTCGATACGCATTTGGGTATCGAAATGACTTTATTTTAGACGTAAAATAGAAAAACAATTTTATCGAGTGAATCAGATTCAATGTACATATTATGTAACATATATATACATACATTGAACAGCAAAATTTATATTTGCTATGGGTTTACTAAAGCCAATATTTGCTGCTCTGGACTTCATATGTTTAGATATAGTTTTTAATTCATTTATTAGTATTCAGGTTGTTCTTTGAAACAAGAAGTAGAAGAACATCAACCAAAATTATAGCTTCATGGTATCTTATTTTGTCTACACTTCTATCTACATTTTTTGACATTCTTAATGTACCGTATCATTCATAACTCAACAAAAATTTGATACAAACATTTTTTACTTTTATTTCTCGTGGGTGAAACCATGTCATTATGTAAAATGAAAATATGAAGTCCTACTGTGCTCAGAAAACATAAATGTTATTTGACGTTTTTTCATTTTTTTCTACGTTATTGCTTTAGATTTCTTCACAGTCGAAAAATTTGTTGTTTTTTCGACTTTTTTGAATTTTTGCTTGAGTATCAGTTTTATGGATTTTGGTCTGATCTTTGAATAAAATAATATGAAATTGAAATAATTTATTATTTTTTTATACTTTGTTTTATTATTATTGATACTCGTTTTTGTAATTTATGTTTATGACATGCAATAAAAATCATTGTAAAAGAGATTTTAAGATAATAAAGTGGGTTTTTAAAGAAAAACCAAACTATAGTCGTTGCATCTGTGGCAAGATTTTGGCAAAATATATTATAATTTTTTCTGAACATATGATTGCTACAGATGTGACGATATGTAGGTAGCAGCTACTTTTTCACTGTTACTCAAAAGTAGCAATCCCTGCCTGTTACTAATTAATATTAAAAGTAACAGTTCCTATTATTTTGTTGCTGTGAAATTTTGAAAATAAAGTTCAGCCTGCTACTTTAGTATTTTTTTCTTTTAAAATAAAAATACGAACAAGAGGAACAGGAAAATAAAAAAATCACTGTGATTTCTATGATATCATTAAAAACATTGATATTTAAGTAGCAGTGATTTTTTGTTTCTTGTTCGTATTTTTTTATTTGAAAAGAAAAAAATGCCAAAGTAGCAGTGTGAATTTTATTTTCAAAAATTCACAGCGAACAAAATAATAGGAACTGTTACTTTTAATATTTAGTAACAGGCAGTGATATTATAACAGACACTAGTGCTGTATTCGAATTCGTGTAAACATGTAATAGTTGTAACAGTTCGCTGAAAACATGTAATAGTTGTAACGGTTATACTTGTTTTGTAGGATTTGGCAATTAAAATTAATAGAATAATCAATTTAAAAATACATTGAATGTATATAATGAACTTTATTTTATTCAAAGATATTTAAATATGTGCATACAAAAACGTTATTTGATAATATTTCATACTTGACTTTGGACTTTTTTCTTTATTTTTTAAAAATCACACCTGTTACTAAAATCACTGTTATTTTTCACAGTGATTTGAATGTAGCAGTAATAGTTTGTAACAGTGACTGAAAAATAGCAGTTTTGCCCATCTCTAATGATTGCCAACCTATTAGATTATATAATTTTTTAAGTTTAAATAAAAAATTGCTTTTTTATATGTTAAAATTAAATAAAAATTGTGAGTGATTTTGATAACTGTGCTATCATTATCAAGGAAATTTTAAATTTTTGTTTTGCTAAACAACAAAAGATCATAGCTTCATATTAATATCTCTACAAAAGAGAAGCAAAACAGTTTTTCTGTATGTTTTTCATTAACAGATTTTGTAATGACTATACAGTTAAGTTCTTAATTTAACAAAAAACACAGTCATTTAAGATAAAAAGCATAAACTTCGGAATGAAATAGAATAAGTTATAAACGTGCATGAACCTTTAATTTGACATTATAAAAGTTTGTTCAAAAGTCTCATAAGATCTCGTATGCGCGTGACCATAGGCGATGCGTCTTTGGATGCTAAGGAAGCACGGATTCCCTTTGAAACAGGTCGCTTTTTTAAAATTAATTTTGGTTTTTTAATAAAGATTTTATCAACCGTCATTCAATAAACTCTTTTAAATTTTCAATACTTTAGTAGTTATTTATAGTAAATTTTCATATTTTTTGTAAAATTATACAAGGATTTCCATATGGAGGAATATTTCTTCTTCCGCATGGAGGGATTAGTTTTAATAATTTGTCACTTTTTTTTCTATTTTTATCCACGGGTGTGACAACCCCGCTTACTCCAGCCCCTTTTATTGGCATATGAGTTAACGTGAGATATCACATACCACTGGCAATAGCGGTGAGATATCACTAGCCAAGGTGACATCTTAGGGGTGGTGGCGGATGAACTGTATTCAGTAAACGGTAGCACTGAATTTGTGTGTTGTTATGACACATATTGTAATGCCTACTACACAACACATTTTATTAAAAAAAAAAATATATAAATGTATATTATTTCATTATATTAATGCCTCATAGTTATTAAAAAAATGTCAACACAATCAAAATATTTATTTATTTCATCCGAATAATACATAAGAAGCTGTTCAATTTATAGCGTACGGAATTAAAAGAAACATAAAAAGAAAAATGAAAAAAAACAAAACATTAAACAATTACTGTAGAAGCTATGTTGCTTACAGCTTCTACTATCATAGTAGTACTATGGTAAATTTGTTTTTGCTTAAATGTACCGGATTAATTGTCTTAGATAAATCTTATTACTTTGATCAAAGTATTGATTTTTAATAAGAACTTGGATTTTTTGTTTGAATTATATATGTTTGAATAAGTAATTATTCTGCATTATTTATTAAGAATTCTTGCAGGACAGTTTCCAAAACAGTTTCATTGTAAAATATAAACATATTTTTCAATAAGAAAATAGAAGACCTTATCACCGATTATGTAGGATTATGTAGGCATTTGTCTCTTGATTTTCGTGGTTCTATTTCTCAATTGTTTGTTATGACAAGAATCAACAAATACAATTGTGTCAACCAATGGTGAATTTCAATAATACAAAACTATACTTTGATTAATTAAGCAAAGCAATTTTTTCATGTATCTGATGAGATGAACTGTTTTGAAACAATCACATTTATGTTTCAATATTAGTATATATAAATAAATATAATTTTAAGCATACTATTATATTATATATGTCAATTATTGTTAATTGATTGTTTATCGAATTTTAATCGGTTATGGTCGTCATATTATGGTCTTAAGATTCAAAAACTAATAAATTAAACGTTAAAGTAAATTATAAAATATAAAGTAAAATAAAAAAAAGTCCAAGCGGCACGTATATCCGCTAGAAATAGGTAGATTTCGAGATCAGACAGTTTTGTGTGCCAGTAGAATCTGATGTATCAGATTAGTTTAAACAAAACAAACTAATTTAAAACAGATATCGAACAAATTTTAAAAAGAAAATTAGCTACCTACATGCAAAATTATATCTATCCAATTTTGCAACAAACAAATATCAAATCTACCACAGAACATGTGTGTGACAATTTATGACACAAACCTATTCTATATCATATGTCGTGCAATTACTGCAAAATATCAAAATAGTTTATTTCTAAGAAAAAAAATTAATTTCTTCTATTCAAATCTTTTATTTTTTTGACTGTTATAAGGTTGACATTGACTGTTATAACGTTTTTGGAAATCGTAGTTGGGGATTGTTGCTAACTTTTTTGTTGAAGCCAACAAGTCAAAAACCTCTAACTGCAGAGGTTTATATTTATAAGAAACGGATTAAAATGTTTCCACAGATTCTAAGTTTATGAAGATTTTAAAAATATTAGTATCCAAATGGCCGTTATAACGGATTAAAAAAACACTTTTTTTTCTAGTATAAAGCCTATAGTTCCTTAACCATGTGTCAGATTTTTCTGATTTACGAACTTGTCCAAGATATTAATAAAACACACATTTTTAAGAAAGGTTTTTGATCTGGTTCCACAAATGCAACCGTGAGAGCGCAGGTTGATTCAAACACATTTTGTGTTTTACAAGCTTTTTTGTTGGAGCCGCTCACTCAGAAACCTCCAACTGCAGAGGTTTTTTTTTTGAAAGAAACTGATTAAAAAAGCTTCAAAAATTATGAATTTATGAAGTTTTTAAAAATATTAGAATCCAAACGGCCGTTATAACGGATCTAAAAAACTGAGTTTTTTTCTAGTATAAAGCTTCTAGTTTCCTAACCATGTGTTGGATTGGGCTGATTTACGAACTTGTCCAAGATATTATTAAAACGCACATTTTTAAAAAAGGTTTTTTGATCTGGCCTTATAAATGCGACCGTGAGAGTGCCGGTTGTTTAAAAAAAAAATTTTATTTTGCAAACTTTTTTGTTGGAGCCGCTCACTCAGGAACCTCTAACTGTAAAGGTCTATTTTTAAAACAAATTGATAAAAAAGATTCCAAAAATTTTAAATTTTATATATATATATATATATATATATATATATATATATATATATATATATATATATATATATATATATATATATATATATATATATATATATATATATATATATATATATATATATATATATATATATATATATATATATATATATATATATATATATATATATATATATTTATATATATATATATATATATATATATATATATATATATATATATATATATATATATATAAACTTTTTTTTTTTTGTTTTTTCGTCTCCCCTTATCATATATAGTCGTTTGGCACAAAAATTTTTCCGAAATTCCGAGATGAAGCCCATTACAATAGGTAGATTTTTATATGAAATCTACCTAAAATAAAATATAATAAAACTTAAGATTAACATAAAAACTTTGAACACTTACACGTACACATAGAAATAACTAAATGGAAAGGTTATGATGTCTAAACAAAATGGCCAGGATACAATTTAACTACTATTAATGTTATAACTACAAACAAACAAGTTAAAAAAGAAATCACAGACCTAATTATGAATAAATTAATTAACTTATTAAAGTTAAAAACACAACTACTTATCTGAACTATTGATTGTTTGGCCTTTTCAATTAAGCAACGATAAAAAATCTTTAACTACCTGATTTATTATGAAATATGTTACAACCCTTCCTTCATTGTTAAAAAAGAAATAATGATAGTGTTCACTCGTGCAATATAATCAAAAATATCCCGATATTTTACATATTACGTCAAACTGGACCGGATAAATAACTGATTAGACGCCAAACTTTATAGATCACTTTTTTAATTATAATTAAGCTATACGGAATTTCCCGGGAAATTAATAAAAATCCCCGATTCCCGGGATTAGATAAAATAACTAATTTCCCGGAAATTCCCGCCAACGAAATCCCGGGATACAAACTCTATCTACTTGGATGTTTAAAACAAACTTTTAAGAGCTGTCATCCGTGCATCTCATGAACTGAGACTTTTAGTAATACTGAAAACCCGAAATTCCGAATATATTTTCTGGAAAAATTTGATTTTTAATCACAGGTTATTTTTTTTTTTTTTTTTTAATAAGAAGTGTTGTGTAGTAGGAATTACAAAATGTGTCACAACAACACATAGATACCTTTTAAGACGTAGGTCCCACAACAACATGCGTCTTGAGGTATAGGTGGACGCTTTTTTTAAATCTTTGTGGATTGAAGGCACTCGAGACTATTGATTCGGGCAAAGCATTCCATGTGTACGATGTACGCACAAAGAAATCTCTTTGCATTCTATTACTATGACAGTGAGTAATCTCGACAGTTCGACCGCCCGCACAAACCGATTGACGAGTAAAACGCGGAAAAACATATGTCTGAGGCATTATGGACCTGATTTCATCCGAGCACTGCTGGTGACGATATTTATAAAAAACAACGAGATCAGCAACAGTGCGACGATGTTGCAGGGAATCAAGACCTAATGTTAAATCTCGATCACCAACAATTCGTATAGCTCGCTTTTGAACAGAGTCCAGAAGAGCCAGGATAGTAACAGATGCAGCGCCCCAAACTTGACAACAATACTCCATACAGGGACGAATATAGGACTTATAAACATGGAGTAATTGATGCGAAGTAAAATATTTTTTACATCTATTGAGGAGGCCGAGTTTTCTTGACGCGCTCCGGCGACTTTTTTTAGGTCCTCGTTTACATTTATGGCAGCGTCTCTCCGGACGGGATTTATTCGTTCATGCATTTTACCCTTTGAAGATAGGGGGACGAATGACTTGTGCAGTGTACTATCATCTGCAAAACTATTTATTGGGTTACTGGTGATTTGCAACAGTTCGTTGATATAAATTAAAAATAAAGTGGGAGATAACTGAACAACATGGGGTGGTGTATACATTTCCTTGTAGAAACTGTGATGAGGAATATATAGGACAGACAGGGCAAAAATTAGGGTCACATATCAAGCAACACAAGTATGATGAAAAAGCTGGAACCAAAAGATCTGGAAGAACAGCAGCTCTTCAACATGTCATAGATGAAGGGCACACATTCGCGTATGATTGTACCAAAATTTTGACAAAAGAAATGGATTGGAAAAAGAGACTAACACTTGAGTCAATAAATATTCATCTGAGGAGAACAAAATCAATTAATCTAAGATCGGATATAGAAAGTTTAAACCCAGTGTATGCACAAACTTTGAATAATATACAGAAGCAAACCAGGAACAACTGAAGTCAAATGAACCCAAATTTGATCACATCATCTTAGAAAATACACAAAAATAATTCTACGTTTAATAATAATTAGGTCAATAATTAAGTTCAACAACCTTATTTACATAAAAACGTTTTTCAATTGTAATACATAATATTTTATTGTCTCACTAGAAAAAATAATTTATTGTCGTTTTTATTGTTTTATGATTTTATTGTTTGAAAAAATATAAATATAATTGATGCCCATCGGATTAAAATTAGTATTAAGTTCAGAGAGTGTTCAGGATAACACATCGAAATAATTGTAAGTGTTTTGAAAGAATTTTAGTTTTTTAGTTTGTTGATTTTAATTTCAATTTATTTTATACGTACGTATAAAACGTATAAAACGTACAGTATAAAACACACAATTATTTACGTTTTATACCGTATAAAAGTAAAATCCTTAATAAATAAAAAGACATTTATATAGCATTTTCGCGGGCGTATTATTCATCGTACTCGTGATCAATAATATAATAGCCGTAAGTCTATCCTTCTATACAAGCGTAACGGATACCTTATCTATCCTTTAGTCTATAGTTCAAATGTAGTTCAAATTGGTATATTGGTAGCGCGCTCGACTGATGATCATAAGATTGAAAGTTCGAAACCTGATTGTTGCAAATTTTTTTTTATTTTTTTTTTAAATAACATTAAAATTATTGTTTTTTTACACACTTTTATTTTATTCATATTCATACATACATTTCGTTTTACGATAATGCAGATTTTAAATTTTTATTTTAAATAACATTAAAATTGTTTTTTTTATTCATAAATTTATTATTTTCTTTAAATAACTTTAAAATTATTGTGCTTTTTTATTTTATTATTCATGAATGAATTCATATAAATAAATAATTCATATATAAATAAAACTTATATAAAATTTTGTTTTTGGATACTTAGAATTATCGATAAAGTAGTTCTTTAAAGTTAGTTAAAAAGTTAAGTTGTCTTTTGTATTTAATTTGTTCAAATTAAAATCATTAAAATCATTTCGATATTTACATTTCGATATTAAGAATAACAACAACTACTATAAATAACATTAAAATTATTGTTTTTTTACACACTTTTATTTTAATCATACATACATTTCGTTTTACGATAGAGCAATTTGATCGATAATGCAGTTTTTATAGCATTTTATTGCACTGTCATTTCCCGTTTCGTTCAAATTATTATAATTTCGATATTAACAAGAAAATTAATTAGTTTTTTTACAGGCAGTGCTAAAAATCATATAATAGTGGTTTCCGATAATTATTTGCCATAATTTCATTCCTGTGAACTAAATTAAGGAAAAACAAAAACTACTATTTGAGTATGTATTTCTCTTGCAATATAATAGCTTTATCATAAAAGATCGTGTGACGTCATTTTGTTTAGTTATTTTAAGTTTTAATAAAAATTAGAATGCATTCAGGGATTTTATTTTAATTCAGTTACATAATACATATATTTATAATTTTTGTTGATGCTTTATTAATAAAACCTTTTTTATTTTGAATTAGTCACAAGATATGTAATATTTATTATGAAAAATAGATCGAATTTTTTTTAAAGGAATAATTTTTACATTAAATAGTAAAGTTGGTAGATGGTTTTTATAATAAGTTTATTAAAAAAGAAAAGAGGAAACAAATTGATGAAAGTACATGATTAAAGGTCTATTTCCTCACTTTTTGACACAACATTTCGTAAAATACTAGCGCTATTATGGCAGGACCAGAACCAGAAAATTGTTCTATAGTACAGCGAACATAACAGCATAGAAAAATATAGATTTTTAACAATTTTTAAAAACAATGTAGGTTGAAAACATTTGATATTTTTATGCAAAAAACAGTTTAGGTTATAATATACATTTTCAAACATTAATAATTTAAACCGATTTGATAAAATGAACTTTAAGAAACTCAGTACGAAATTTCGTTGTCATTGTCGATGTAGGGGGTTGTGAGAAAGGTTCGGAGCTCAACGCTAATCCTATATTTAATTTTTATTGTTTTGGTTTATTTTTTTTATAGAACATAAAAATTATTCCTTTTTCATAAAAATTCCTTCATAAAAATTCCATTTACGGCATTTAAATTTTTCGATAATGTAGTTTTTCAAAATTATTGCTCTAATTGTCTTTTAGCCGTTTCGTTCAAATTTATATCGTTGCGATATTAATAAGAAAATTAATTATTTATATGACAGATAGTGCTAAAAATCATAGAATATTTTTTTTCCATCATTATTTTTGCATAGCTTCATTTTCTGTAAATAAAATATAGGAGAAAAAAAGCTGCTATTTCAGTATTTTCTTATTATTATTATTTTCAACCATTTGTCATTGATCGTATAAAAATTTATCGTTAACCTCACGATGGTTTTTGTAGAATTATAGTTAAGCAGAAGGTACACACAGAATAGATTAGAAGAGGTTGGATTATGATGGATAGTACTTAGTAGTTGTATCAAAGCCGGATGAAAAGAGCAAGAGTGTATTGGTGTGCGTAGGGAGGGGAAAGGATAAAGGGGCGGGGGGGGGGGGGGGGGGGTCGGAGCCCGCGGGATACCCCCTAGTATTTAATATTTATAAAGCCTAGATTTCGGGACTAACAGGAACAGCTGCTTTAGAAAATATAGCGTCGTCATGATAATTTCTTACCCAACTATTCCTATGAGTTCAGAAAACTTCCACATTTAACGTAAATACTTCTTTTCAAAATATAATTATTTATTTTCAAAACAAATTTAGTCTGCAATAAGTTGACATATCCAACCATACCTATTATTCATCAATGACCAAAATTGAATTTACTCAATAAACTTCTCACTAAACTTTTTCGTTTGACGTAAATTCATATTTTAACTGTATACTGTCTTGTATTCTCTTGCGTTTCCCTTGTATTAAAAATACAAATAAATGAAAACCAAAGAAATATTTTATATTTTAATTATTACAACTTTTGTATAAAAAGAAGATTTGATCTGCAAGAGCCTGTTATTTTCAAACTGTGTCTATTAATTGGAAGTGGTGCAACCCGGATTCACACAACAAATTTTTTTTAAAAACATCTCTCTAATAATCTGTAATTATTTTCCTAACTGCTATGAAAAAAACGACATTTATTCTGCAACAACATAATATTTCCCAGCTGTTCTTATTAGATGGGAGGAGCTGAAGTTGAATTGAACCATATTTTATATATTCAATAACATTTCATATTGCCAAATAATTAAGTTCATGAGCCAAATGTTTCTAATCCAAAATGTTTCCCATTAAGTAAATGTTGGAATCAAAATGAAAGCAAATCATATAGTATACCTACGTGTTGAAAAATTCAAAAATAATTTAATTGCTTGAGTTGATGTGCTCAAAAAAATCTCTAATATATAATTCAAAATTTTCAATATTTAAATCTAGTGAATTAAAGATTATTAACCAGTTTAATGTACAGTAACATAGTCTTTCGTATAAAGTATAAAAATTTACTATAAGTTTTGCTGTTCAATGTATACACCTTTGGTACATACACCGAATCTGATCTACGCGATGAAATTTCCTATCGTCCCTGGTTTTATTGGTAGTAAAATTTTCACTACAAATGAAACACCTAGCTTCAGATCAAAAATGTCTTTTTTTTATTATAAATATTTCGGTCCTTTTTTGGGACCTTCTTCAGTATAATTCTTATGTGTTATCCTGAACACTCTTTTGAGCTTAATACTCAGAGTATTAAGTTGAAAAGAGTGTTCAGGATAACACATAAGAATTATACTGAAGAAGGTCCCAAAAAAGGACCGAAATATTTATAATAAAAAAGACATTTTTGATCTGAAGCTTGGTGTTTCATTTGTAGTGAAAATTTTACTACCAATTAAAACCAGGGACGATAGGAAATAAAAATTTACATTCAAATAACATCTAGAATTTAAATAGTTTTTGTTATAAATTATAAAATATATAAATAATTTATAACTACGTAATTATATTTTTACTAAAATATATATATTTTTACTAAAAATATAATTAATATCTGAAGTAAGAAGCATTTTTAATTTTTTATGAATGAATTTCAAAAACAAAATCATATTATACGTTTTATACGTTATATACGTTTTATACGTTTTATACGTCACGTATTATACGTGTAACGTATAAAACGTTTTATACGTGTATATTAACAACCCTGAAATTTACTATCAATAAAACCAGAGACTTATCGTTATAACATCATAACTTACAACAGATCAGTTGATCGTCACAAAGTCAAGCGTGTCTATAAATCTGGTCAAGATAAGATAAAAGAGAAATTAGACAAACACAAAAAAGAAAAGTTGGAATGTGAAAAGAATTACTGGAAAAAAGTTTTACAAAGATTAATTAGCGTTATAATATTTTTAACTGAACGTTATTTACCGCTTAGAGGAGAAAAAAAAAATTGTGATTTCCCCATAATGGTAATTCTTTGGAACTTAATGGCAACAGTACTATGTAAGCTCTATATGCTCATTTTTTAAATGCTGATTTACTTAAGTATGTTTTTAAATGCTCATTTACTTAAGGAACCTAGTAAGATTATAAACCAACGGCTATTGGGTAAAATTATAACAAAAATAAAAAATTCAAAATACTATTCTATATATGTTGACTAGATTACTGATGTAGGACATATTGTCCTATTATGGATCATAAACTGAAGACATGTTTAATGCTGAAACAGAATTTTTAGCCAATCATAGAAAGGGAAGGGAATATCATAAGGAGAGGGAATATATTAGCTTTGTGGATCCCTGCTTTGTTCATGCTCTAAATTTAATTGGCACAGCCACTATGTCCTGTTGTTTATATTCAAAACCAATTTATTAATTTTTTAGAACACAATTATAATTTTTTACTGAACTCACTGTACGTTACAGATTGCTCACAGACAAAAGAGGCCAAATTCCCAACATTTATAGTTTGTTAAAAAATCTATCTAGTTTTTATGACTATAAATTGTACGAGTGAAAGAAGATTTTCAAAATTAAAGTTAATTAAAAGTAGATTGAGGGCTGCTATGTGGCCAAACCGACTAAATAGTTAAACATTCATGAGCATAAAAAGGAACCTTATTGAAAGAAACTAAATTTGATGATATTTTAAATGATTTGCAGACAGAAAATTGGGAAAAGTAATATTGTAATTTAAGTTACATTTATTATAGTATACCACAAAATTATTTTGTTATATTTTGTGATATATTTAAAAATTATTATTTTCAATTTTAAATATATGACTAATTTATAAATATCGAAAAACAAAATATACGGGTTTAATTAATTATTACGGGCTTAATAAATAATTGATTCAATTTTACACTTCGTCTTTATACACCTCATTAATTGTAATAAGAACCTCTTCTTATATAGGACTCCACCAACATCTGCCTAGAGCCTTACATTAATTTAATCCGGCACTGTTTGTATAACAAGGAACTGCTCAGTTTTTAGCGATTTTTGATAAACTGGTCAAAGTCTACCAACCCCTGTTTATTTTACACTTCAAGTACCTTAAGTTACTTCAGTTTGTAAAAAGCATCTATATTAGAATTAGAATGAAAATGAAAATGAGCTGATTAGATTTTGGATTACTTTAAACAAAGGGGCGTGGGTTCGCCACACAGCTGATGAGTTTTCTCACATTGTTTTTTATTGGGTTAAGTGATTTGTCGATTATTTTGGATACAAAATTTATATCTGTTGGCAAATTTTATGAATTTTTATGATACTTTAGCAAAAAATTAATTATTTAATGGCAATAAACTGATTGGATTTTAGATATATTGGACAACGTGGTGGGGAGGCTTTTCCGAATACCTGTTCATTGCAGGATTTTGACAAAATTTTGATACATGATATGTGTGTGTACTAAGAAACTTGCATGCCAACTTGAGGCTTCTATTTACGATAACATTATTTAAATTCTACATTGAATTTGGATGTAGATTTCTTTTATATACGAAAGGCAATATATATGAACATTAACTGGTTTAGAATAATAATTCCCTAGACTGATATTTTGGAAACATATTGTTTTATATTTAGACTTGTTTTATTTATTTTGAGCATTTAATTAAAAGTGTGGTAAGCTCATTTCAGAGTTCAAGTAAAGTAGGTTCAAGTAAAGTAAAGTTGAACTATTATGATCGAAAGTTGAACAACAACGTATACTGCTAAGGTTTGCAAAACCGGTTTCAGTAAAACTGGTTTTTGGTAAAACAGGTCCAAATATGGATTTGAATAAAACCGTTTTTTTCCCAGTTAAACCGCTTTAAAAACCGATGTTTTTTTTTGTAATTCATATAGTGAAATTCGTAAGGTGTGCAGTTATTTATATTACAAATCGTGTTCACACAACTTTTTTACTCTCTTCAAGGTATTTATTTTGTTATATTATATTCGGATAGTACACCACAAGGATATTGATAATCATATATTGGTTTTAAAAAAGGATTTGTGCTAAGTTTATACAAACATTGAACAGAGAAACAAATAATAGATTTTTATACAAGTGGTATTCTACGCGTGGTAAAAACATTTTTACCACGCGTAGAAAACACTATTTTTTCTACGCTTGTAAATATAAATGATAATATTTACAGATTCATCTACTAAAAACTTACAAACGACATATCTAAATTGGACTGTGTAAAAAATAAACAAGATTGTATTTATATATTGCATTTTACTAGTGTAAAATAATTCTATCATTGTGTTCGCCTACAGATGGAATAATAACAGGCGAACACAATGTTAACATTATTTTACACTGATAAAAATGCTATATATAAATACAATCTTGTTTATTTTTTACACAAATTTATTTTTTACACAAGTCAAATTTAGATATGTCGTTTTGTAAGTTTTTAGTAGATGAATTTGACAATATGAATAATGAAAATAGTTCATATATTTTCTCTAAAACTTTTACATATATTACAGATATTTTTTTTGCTGACTGGAAGTCATCGTTTAAAGTATAAATCTAAAATATTGTAGGTAAAGTTTCAATTAAAAACAAATAAAAATAAATTTTTAATAAAATTTATTTATTCAATAAATTTTTTTTAATTTTTTTTTTGGCGGAAAGAACTCAGAGAATATATTTTATATCTGATAGTTAATTATCAGAGGAAAAAATTATACGATATATCTGATGCAAATTTTATTTTATCGCTCTGATTTCTCCGATATAGAAAAAAACACTCATTATTAGTTTAATTAATTAATTCCACACAATTGATGTAATGATTAGTTTCGATTCGATCAAAAATTCAAAATATTCAATCCTTCAAAATACTGCGATATTGACAGAAATAAATACAGCAACCGAAACAACAACAGAAACAGAAAATCAAATTCAATATTCGGCTACGGTTCGATATATGTATCCGTCCCCTGGGGGTGGGGGTGGGTTCGATGGAAAACTTAGGTGGTGGGGTTATATATATATAATATATATATATATATATATTATATATATATATATATATATATATATATATATATATATATATATATATTATAT
>CAVNZG010000357.1:0-57393 GCA_963693315.1 Diogma glabrata
GACATTGAAAAATTTTTTTTTTTTTTATGTTATGAGAATTTCGTAATCGTATATGTACTATGTTTTGTTTTAATATATTCATTGAAGAAAATTAGAAATATGAGATTATTACTATACTATATATAATTTTTACGTTAAAATAATGTTTGTTGTTTTTTTTTTTTTTGTTTATTTGGTGTTTGATTTCAGTAATTATAAAAAAAAAATGGTTTATATTATGTATAAAGAGAATCAATGATTTATTTTTGTTAAAATTTTGTACTGAACTTAAAAATTCGTTTATTTGAACTATGGTATGTATATTTTAAAACAAACTCTTTTTAGGTAAAAAGATCGGGTTTCAGCGTCGCGTGAACCCTTGGTATAATTTTTACCATATTATCCAATTCTATACTTTCGGACGTTGTTACTAAATTTGGGGAGCTGACTTGAAGTTGTATGTTGGGAGTTTTTGATTTTCTTTTTCTTGTGTGGAAGAAATATACACTGATCGTTGTTGCTACTATTATAAGTCCGCAAACTGTTGCTATTAAGGTCAGAGGCCAGTCGATGTCGGTCTTGTCTTGTTCCTGTGATCTGATTGTTTTCTCTAGACTCAGTCTTTTTTCGAACTGCTCGAGATTTTCACTGTTTTTATTCCACATGTTGTGCAATTTATTGTGGTCTGTTAGCACCACGGGCAAGTGTTTAATTTCTAAAGGTGTGGTCTTTTGCTCAAATGAATTAACCAAAATGTTTTGCTGGGTGTGTTCCCTTGCCATTTTAAAATGTATGTTTGATTTAATTGCCCTCTCGTAAGGCAATTTCACATTTCCTATTCTAACGTTCACGTTGGATTTAATGTCTAGAATACTGGTTTCGTTCACTTTGATGGTTTCTATTTCGTCTCTGCTTTCAGCTATTTTCAACTCGAGTGGGTGGGATGGTATGATAAGCCAGCTATTGCTCTTCGTTAGTCGATGTATTATATTTGGTTGTTTAAGCCATACTTTAGTTTTACATATGTTCTTCCCTACAGCGTAGTTATCGAAAAGGTTAGTAAGACAATTAGACTCAGAACTTAGGATGGTTGGATATTTGTTTTCACAAATGTTCCAGGTGCCATTTGCCGTCTCGATTTTCTGACATCGTTGTAATTCCTGCATACTCATTATTATATAGGAATGAGGTTCTGATGATACCGTTAAAACTTCTTCTTCGATATCGAAACTCATCAGCATGCCTTTGGTAATCATTGGTGTAATGTGTACCAAATAATTTGTGAATTCTTGATTACTTACCACTGGTGTATTTATATTTACGACTAGTTTGTCGTTGTTTAAATCTACATTAACAGTCATTAACTGTTGTAGCTGAATTGACTGAAAGGTGAAAGATGGGATGTTGTCTAGTCTTGATACGTTGTTAAGTTTTCTTTCAACGTATTCCCAGTCTAGTAATGCTGGATGTATTTTCCCGTTAGTTATTTGATTAAGTACTGCTATAAGTTCTGTCTGTCTGTGTTGCCATTCTGAAATCTTTAATATAGCAAACGACATTATTTCCTCGGTCATAACTATGTGCTGTAGCTCGTTGGCGTTATCAGACACCACTTTGTTGTTTGCTCTTTCGAGATTGTCCACCTTGCTGCTCAGGGTTTCCATTTGTGTCCCCATGTCAGTTAGTGCCGATCTCGTCCAATTCAAGTTATTTTTTATAATTGTCGTTTGTTGTTCCATTAAGTCTATAGTTCTAATATTCGTTTGGTCAAGTGTATGTAATTTTTTAAATATTATGTCAGAGTCCTTTTTGTCCATTGTTCCAAAAAGAGATTTGGATAAACTACCAATTAGATTGATAGCTCCCCGCTTCGATCGCATAGGTCTAGGTCGGAAGTAAAAGCTAATGGTCTTATCTAAATTTTTAATTTGTTTTAAAATATATTCTATTTCTTCAATAAAGTTTTGGCAATTAGTAATAAATATGTTATCGTTTCCTAATCTAGGTTTACAAAGCTTTCTTAATTTTACTTGACAAAAATCGCTAAACTTTTCTAATTCCGAATTGTCAGGTTTCGGAATATAAGTGACAATCGACCATGTTTCCGTGAAGAATAATGTGTTGCCTATACTTTCGAACAATACTCCATTTGTTTTAACTGGCGTCAATCTTACTGTCTCTTGCTTCGCTCTACTAATAGTGAAAAATGACATTACGATCAATGTTGTGATTAGCCCCATTCTTGAATCTGTAACTAAAATAGATTATGTTGTGATTTAATTGCTATTATCGCTGCTACTCCTCCTCTTCTATAGCAAGTTTTAGTCTATTATTATAGATTTTCTTTATTTTGTTACCGATTTTTACTGACGTAGTAACTACTCCGTCCAGTCTTACCACTTCGTATGGCCCTAACCATCGCATTTCTGAATTTGTTTTAACCCCTGAATTTAACACATAGACCTTATTTCCTACCACGAAGTGCTTTTCATTCGTGAATTTGTCGTAATATTTTTTATTTAAACACTTACTTTTCATTAGGTTTTCCTTTGCTATTTGATAAGTTCGTCTTAACTTATTTTGAAGTTCGAAATAATAATTTTCTGTTGTGTAAACTGGAAGAGGTGCCCTTGTTATACTAGTTGGTAGGTCTGCTGTAAATCCGAAAAGAATGTCCATCGGTGTCAACTTAGTTGAGGAATTTTCAGTGTTGTTCCTAATGAATACGGCTTGCCTTAGGTGTTGATCCCAGTCCATAAGTTTGTTGGTGAAACATTTTAAATAATCTTTCAATGGTTTATGACTACGTTCCAGTATAACGTTAGCCTGGGGATGATATGCTGTAGTCTCTAATTTTTTAATACCCAGAAATTTGCAAACTCTTTTAAAAATTTCAGATGTAAAACTTGAACCCTGGTCAGTTATCAATATCTTTGGGATTCTGTAACGAGAGATGATTTCGTCAAAGAACGTTCTGGCGACTGTGTTTGCTTCCATATTCGGCATCGGATAACAGTCAAAGAAACGACTTAAATCATCTTGAAAAGTTAATATATATTTATTTCCAGCCGGTGTAACTGGCATTGGTCCCACAATATCCAAATAAACCCTTTCGAATGGTTTATCTGCTGCATCCGATATCATCATTGGCATCTTAGTCAGTTTCGTAGACTTAACCACTTGACAAATTTTACATTTACCTATATAATCAGTGATATCTTTCTTCATTCCCTTCCAAAAAAACTGCTTTCTTGCTCTACTAAGTGTTTTCTTAATACCTAAATGTCCACCTAAACGGCTGTTATGCAAATCATGTAATATCTTCTGAATGTCCTCTTGAGTGTGTAAAGTAATTATATCTTCCTGGTTGCTTAGACTCGCTTTCTCCCTTTCTTCCTTTTCTTCATTTGTTAATGGATACTCTACGTTTTTCACAATTTCATCCAGGTTATGGATAGCTTCTTCCTGCTGTGATCCTGTATTCCTACCTGTTTCTTGTCCTGACAACGTCGTCTTGCCTGTATTTGAAGACGAACTACTTCCTTGGTCCGCGTTTGCCCTAGTTTGATCCAGTTTTATAGCTTGAGCTCGTGTTACTGCTAGAAGTGGTTTAATATCTCCTGTTTTCTCTTCTTCTGCATTTTTTGACTTAAGCCTACTAAGACCGTCTGCCACTACGTTTGTTTTACCTGGTTTATACTCTACCGTATAGCTGTAGTCGAACAGTTTTAATTGTAGTCTCAATAGACGTGACGAAGGATCCTTTAACTTCAACATACCCTTCAACGGTTTGTGATCCGTAAAGACAGTAAAATGTCTTCCATACAGATAACATCTAAAAATTTTGGTTGCCCATACAATAGCTAACAACTCCTTTTCTATAGTCGAGTAATTTTTCTCCGCATTATTTAAACAACGACTTGCATAACATATTGGCTTATCATGCCCTGAATCTTCCTGCGATAGGACTGCACCTAGCGCTTCTTTACTCGCATCTGTCGTGAGATGGAAAGGTTTCGAAAAGTTTGGATATATTAATAACGGGGGGGTAATTAAATTTTCCCTTATTTTGTCGAACGATTTTTGGCACTCTTCTGTCCACTTAATTGCACCCTTTTTAGCGTTTCGTAATAAGTTACTTATTGGTAGAGCCCATTCGGCTAGTTTTGGTAAAAATTTTCTATAATAACTCACAAAACCTAAAAATGATTGAACTTGACGAATCGTTTTCGGTTGGGGGTAATTCTTTATGATACTAGTTCTACTAGGGTCAGGTTTAACTCCTTCTTGTCCACAGATGTGTCCTAAATATGTTACTTCTTTGCGTAACAGTTTGGTTTTTTCTGGTTGTAAACGTAGGTTACAGCTTCTTATTCTGTCAAAAACTTGTCGTAATTTATTATTATGATCACTGACATTTCGGCCATACACTATTATGTCATCTAGATACACAAAGCAAATAAGACCATTAACCCCCGTCAACACATAGTTCATCAAACGTTGGAATGTAGCCGGAGCATTTGAAAGTCCGAACGGCATTCGATTGAACTCGTTATGTCCCGTGTTGCTACTAAACGCTGTTTTTTCCCTGTCTCGTGGATCAATTGGCACCTGATGGTATCCACTCGCTAGATCTAACGTTGAGAAATAACGAGCGCTACCTAGTTGATCCAGGATCTCTTCTATCCTTGGTAATGGAAACACATCTCCGATGGTGTTCTGGTTTAGCTTCCTAAAATCTACGAACATTTTAAACTTGGCCTGGCAACCAGGTCCAACTCGTTTTGGCACCAGGAGCACTGGTGAGTTCCAAGGGCTTTGGCTAGGGGAAATTATATCATCTTCCAGCATCCGATCTATCTGGAGTTGAATTTCTTTTCGGTGAACTTCTGGCAATCTGTAATTTTTTTGGTTGATTGGAATTAGATACGGAAATGGAATTGTTCCTGTTTTAACTTTTATTCTATGTTCTAATTCAGGTGTGAACGTAAGCTTCTCACCTTCCAAATGAAATATATCCGCATTTTCTTTAATCATATTTATTGTATCTATTTTGTCTAGTGGAGGAAGTTCGTCATACCTTTTTGAGTCTAAAAGTTGTAGAATTTTACTTGTTCTGCTCTCGTTTTGAAATGTCTCGTCCTCTACCCTATGTTTACTTTGATTTATTTCAATTTCCTCGTACTCTTCCATATTTAAAATGTTATATTCCGGCACGAAATTTTCCAGTATCACTTCTTCCGATTTTGTGTTTATGATTGGTAAAACTATTTTATTTCTTCTTACCTTTGAAATTGTATTTCCTACATATACGCCCGGCTCAATTTCTGCTTTTCCACAAATTACATCCCTTTCCTCTATTCTTCCATCTGCAAGCTCAATCTCAACTAATTTGGTCGATCTGGCAGGTATTCTCTTTTCATCCAGTTTGACTTCCTCTACTATATTGTTTGTTGCTAAATCATCCTCTTCTTTATTATCGGTTAAATCGTCTACTAAATAGTATTCCTCGAATTTCTTTGCTACCACATTTTTGCTCATTTGAGCTAATTTTTTCTTGTTTGTGTTTGTTTCTTCGTTCGTTAATAGCTTCTCTCTCCCTGGTCTTTCTTTGAATATTTCTTGTTGATTTGGTTGCATTAATTCTGGTTGATTTGCATCCTCTCTCTTAATCTGCTGCATTTTCCTCGATTCCTGTTTCCCAATGTCCCCACTACGAATGGCTCGACAACCGGTACACTCAGATAGTTTATTTGGATCTAAACTTGTGGTGTTGGAACTTTTAACCATCGTTCCCGATGATTGACCTTTATTCGGGGTCAGTTCCGAAACATTCATCGTCTCATATGATGGATTGCTTTTTGTGACTTGATTTTTCCCGTTAAACTTAATTTGATTCACTTTTTCTGGCGAGTGGATCTTCAGATTTCCGTCAATAAAATTAATTTCTGCACGATTTCCTAAAAAGTCCAGACCTAAGATACCATCTGTTTTGAGGTTTATCTCGTCTGATACGACCTGAAAATTATGTTTTAGATTTGGATTTCCCTCAATAGTTGCGCAAATACTACCCATAGTTTCATTAACTGAATTGTTGATTCCTTTGAACCTAATTTTTTCGTTTTTATTTATTTCTATGTCACGTTTTAGATTATTTGCTTTAATTAGTGATACTTCCGCACCTGTGTCAATCAACATTTTTGAAACTGAAGAGCTAGATATGTTTAGAGCTACGTCAACTATTGGAGGAATAATTTGTGTTTTTTGTGGTGTGGGGGGTTTAGTTACGAGAGTTGGGTTAGGGATGGTTAAAGTTTTAATTGTATCGTACCCTAGGCAGTCTCGGAATTGGCTCCCACTTGTGGGTTGCAAGTGTTGCCTTGACAGCTTCCCGAATGCGTGGGTGTTGCCTCCACTTCATCTGAAAAATTTTCTACTAACCTTATATTTCTGTTCCTTGTATTCTGCTCGGTGGGTGCCTCTTGGTTCGTTGGAATAAAATTTTCCCTGGTTCTGTAGTTCACCTGGTTATCACGGTTCTGGCTCTCATAACCTGATCTAATGTATTGATTATTGTTTCTTCTAAAGGCATTCATCTGCATGTTGGCACGGCTACGCTGTCTGCAATCTTGCGTTGAGTGACCAGATCTCCTACAATGTGAACAGTATACATCCCGTTGTTTACTGCGACATTCTTGTAATGAATGTCCCGTTCTTCTGCAATACGAGCAATACAATTTTGTTGCTAGTGACGAGTTAAGTTGTTGCAGCTGCTTCACCATCTCTTCCATTAGCCTATTTTCCGGTTTTTTCTCTTCCTGATGTAATCTGGAGCTTGAAACTGTGTTTTTGTTTAGGGCTAAGGCTTTTAAAACCTCACTTAGGGGTAGGTTTGATGAATCTAGCTTTAGTATGTCGTTTAAAGTACTGTCCATCGGAAAATGTCGGTTTGTACGTTTATTTCTTTCGAAATATTGCAAACTTATCGCTGTGTCGGTTAATTCAGAAATACTTTGGTTAGTGACCATCCTTAAGCCACTTTGTACCTCTGGGTCTCTTAACCCATATTTTAAGGAGCGAATCGTGTATTTTTTATATCCAGTTCAGGAACCGTTGTGTCCTTGTCCGGATATGCTGATCTATATACGGACACTGCTTCTTCTGCCAACCTCTGGAGTCTTTGAGAGAATTCAAAAATAGATTCGGTAGGCATTTGAACACATATATTAATTTGTTCTAAAGCTTCTGAAGTTGTCTTAGAAGGAAGAAAAATCTTTCTACTACCTCTTTCAACTCCCCAAACGATTTAAACTTAATATCCCGAGGGAATCCGTATGAATCCCCTTTTATACGTGACGTAACCCGCGAAAAAAATTCAGATCTTAAATCTGCTTTCAAAGTTTTGGAAGCGCATTCGCAAGCGTTTAAAAAACTTCCAACCTCATTCCGATCTTTGTACCCTAAAATCGGTATTGTTTCTAAATATCTATGAATTAAAAAATACCCTTCGCTATCCATTTGTATTGCTAGTGACTTATTATCTATTTTATTTATTGGAATTGATTGTTCTAACTTAAAATTATTGTTATCAAAAGCGGACTCACTCTTTACTTGTTGAATGGTCCTTATAGTTGAGATAAATTTGGCTGGAGTTGAGGCTGCTGATGTTGGTGTTGATGATGTTGTTGTAGTTGCTGCTGCTGTTGATGTTGATGATGTTGTGGTTGTTGCTGCTGTTGATGTTGATGATGTTGTTTTTTTCCTTTCAGCTGTAGGGCTTCTTAACATATCACACTGGGTTTTTTTTTTTTTTTTTTTTTTTTAGTAATTGGAATTTTTGTTTTTTTTTTATGATTTATTCGTGATTCACTGTTTGTTTGTTTTAATAATTTTGTTTTTAATAATTGAAATGTTTTTATTATTTATAGTTTTTTAATAATTGAAATGTTTTTATTATTTATAGTTTTTTTTTTAAAAATTTTAAATTATATTTTTATTTAATAGTCCTAATTCCGTAGGACTATCAACTGCGCCAGATTATGTTGTGGCCAGGATGGTAACGTCAACATAATCAAAAGAAGTTTCGTCTTAATAAATAAAAACACACAAATATTTAATGATTTATTTAAATTATATTGATTTTTTTTCAACTGTATGGTTATATTTATAAATCACTATTTCAATAAAAATTCACTTAAAATTAATTATACTTATAAATTATTTTCTTTGTAATTTTTGATAAATCTCTTCAACTGTTTAAATTTTCAAGAACTAGTCAACCGTTTTAATTCACAAAAAACAACTCTACTGTTCTAATTTAATTCTCGACTAGTTTTTTTTAATCTTAATGCACAACTCACTCGATTCTTTTAATTCAACTCACTATATTTCTAAAAATCAACTCAACCTAATACTAAAATTTACTTTAATTTATATAAAAAAATATTATTTAAGTTTTGCATTTTAAACTAAATAATTATAAACAAAAATATAAACAAAACATTTAACTTTTTTAATGAGGAAGATATTTATTGCAGAGTGTTATGTTTTTTCATGGTTAGTTTGTATTTTTTGTTGTTCCGTTTTTTATAAATTTTACCAAGCTAATGGTTTTACTTATAAATGACAGAATTTGAGATTGTAAAGAGGCCATTAGTTGACATTGGCTCTTTACACTTCATAGAAATAAACAGATATTGCGATTAAAAAAAAAATTTTTTTAATCGATTTTTTTTTTCATTTTTAAAATTTTGCTTTATTTTTAAAGTAATAATTATTAAATTACATATCATTGTTATTAATCGGAGAAAAAATTATATGTTCAACTTGGCAGCAAGGTAGATTGACTGCCTTGGCTGAATTCCTAGCCTCGCTCGCTCGGCTATGAACTATCAGCCGCGGCAGTCAATCTACTACTTTGCTGCCTAGTTAAACAAATAACTATTTTCATAAATTAAAAATACGATTTTTATAGGAAATTGAATGTAGCATACGATTGTCATACTAAAAACTCATTTCATGAGTGGAGCAATGACTAAAGATCAATTTGAACATAATATTTGTTTATAACAATAGGAACTTGTAAATAACTGTTATTGATTTTATTGTTTTTTAAGACTAACATATTTAAACTTTAAAATAAAATAAAACAGAAATTTTTATCTTTAATAGAACCGAAGTTATGAATTTTTGAAAAAACCTCTTCAAGCCAAAAATCACGAAATTCTCGAAATTTAGAACCGCTATATTTTCCAAAAACAAAATGAAAAAAAAAATCTGCAAACACGTATATCTTTTTTTTCGATATAAAATCCATAAAAAATGTAAGCCAAATCAAGAATGTGTCGGTCAGAAAGTTGTTCGGTTCTTAAAATAATGACCCACATACAGACTATACCAGCTAAAAATAGTTTCAACAGCTTCAATAGGTCTTGAAACGTACAGATCTCATAAAAGAGTAAAGATCTCGACCTAAAAACAATAACTTCACATATTTAGAAGTTAAAGACTCAAAATTTTGTAAAGTTAACTGAACCGGGAACAAAAGATCATTCACACTAACTATACATGCCGTAACAAGTTCGATCTCGCTCACAAAATTTCTTCGAGATTGATCGTAACTGGAATTGGATTCGACCGGAACTTGACTGTTACCGATAGTATGAATGCACAGATTTTTTCATACTTGACAATATTTTACCAGACCAAGCTTGGACCAAGAACGAACCGTAAACGACATTCTATTGTGGATCAACCCTAAATATTCAAACAGAAAATTCAAAATAAACACCAACAAAACTTTTTGATTTTTACTAAATTTTATCTGAGAAATTACAATGTTTCCTGTTGGTGAATAATATTGTAATCGTGGAAAAGTTGACGTTTAAAGGACGAATAAAGGAAACTGGGATTTGATTTTGCTTTTTATTTTGCAATCCAAATCATGATATGTTTGTGAAATGCATTAGATCTTAATAAATTTTGGTCCATGATTCGTATTCACTTTGAATAAGAAGATCTGGATGATTTCTCAAATAACTATTTTTTCCGGCAAACGGCTGTAAAGTTTTACTTTACTGCCGCTAGGGAGTTAGCTCAAGTCTTACTTTTTAGCCTAACAGCAAAAGTAACGTCTAGCGACAGCAAAAGTAACGCCATTTTTATTTTATATTACGGAGGCTGTAAAGTAACATTTGTTATTTGTTAGTTTGTTATTTTTTCAAACATATTGTATAACCATGACAACAAAAAATAAGTTGATTCGCATATTATGAAATTTTGAAAAGGCTGCTTCGATAAAAAAATTTTATTCATACAAATTTAAATGTTTTTTTCTCTTTTTTGGAAGTAATTATGACGATAAAAATTCATATTTAGAAAAAGTTTGATGTATTAATTACATATTTATAAAAAATTTAAACGTTGGAGCTAAAGTGACTTTTTGTGTTTCGTCTATAATTGTCGACTATCAAACTTGTAACAGTACTCTCTGGTATCGCACCTTAATACGGGAAGCTTCTCGGCTGGCAGGGTTTGATCTACTTTCCCAGAGGTTGAGTGACTGTACAAATAAAATGTTTGATATAAGTGCGAATTTCTTTAAAGAAAGATAGCAGCGTCGAGTCAGATATCATGAAAAGCTCACCATTCACATCATCCTCTTAAAAGATTTATTTATACATCTAAACTATTTTATCTATGTGCCAAAATTTCATCAAATAAAGAAAACATTTATATTAGGAGCAAAAAAAAATAAATCCAAATTACCAATAAAAAAAAAATATATTTGATATCAACAAAAAAAAAATTATAATTTTAAAGTACAGGTTTTGTAAAAATCAAATTGAAAATTATTCAATGTAAGTAAATATACAAATATAATATTTGCTATCCAAAATAACACAAAAAAAAATCAATTTATAACTGTCTTAACAGACTTAAATTTCAATTAATGTAAATAAATATAAAAATATAATATTTGCTTTCAAAATAACAAAAAAAATCAATTTATAACTGTCTTAACAGACTTAAATTTCAAAAAAAACTCACCTAATACCAATCCCAGCAAGCGCTTGTTGGATGTGGCTAGATTTTTCTAAACTATAAAAAAAATTATATATAATCAAAAATTAAATATTTAATGAATGACGTTTCGGTTTTAAATAATTATCAAAAATATCAAACGAATCTTGATCCAACAAAACCAGATGAATCCAATAGATTGATTCGTCCTTCAATTGAATCCCGTATTCCAACACGGTTATGTTTAATTTATAATTTTATGCATGAAAAGCACTGATAATGTATCTTTCCCAAAATTTTCCTTAGCAGACATCTTTTATGGTTTTGGTTTTATTTCGATTTAATTATCAACAATCTTCTAATTATTTCTACTAGCTTTTGTTTTCGGCACACAGTTAAATAACGAACAATAGAGATTCTTGCTGATTCTTGTTTTTTTTTTACAACAAAAAAACATAACATGCTATGTATTTGCAAATTTATAACATAAATGTTTGTCAATGTTTATCAAAATTTGAAAGATCCATTTTTGTCACATTTCTTTTCAACCTTTTTTACATAAAAAGAACATTACATGTTAGTTGCAAATGTTTAATAGAAATATTTATAAATGTTTATCAAAATTAGCAAAATTATCCTATCACTTCTATCTTTATTGAGTCATGAACAATGTCATCACCAATGCAACCATCTCACAACAAAACTATCATTTTTATTATTCCAAAACTTTCATATTTACTATTACAGAACTTTAGAAACATTACTCAGAAAAACATTGTTATAGTTCACTCATTAAGTTAAGAAAAAAAATCAAATCTTAGCCAACTGACTGTCATAATCAATCTGATCAATAATCTCTCAACAAAAAAAATCCATCCGAAAAAAAACAAACCGTTGGTGTTTTATACTTTTTTTATACCATTTGTTTCTCCAAGTTTCCCCTCTACATTAGTCGAATAACCAGTCTAGATGGCAAGGTTCAACAACCAATTATTTTTAAATTAGGACGTTTAACAAAATAGAACAAATATAGAGAAATCAAACAAATATACCGAACGAGTACAAAACCATATGATGTATATGAAGTATGATCAAGTTACTATTTTCAAATCGTTACAGGGCAGATGCATCAAAAGTTTATTAGCTTTTGATGAATCTGAAGATACATTTCAGAATAACGTTTTTTTTTATATTAGCAGTGAATCATGAATATTAAAAAACCCTTATTTTCGGAGCGTCTTTTGAAATTATTGACGAATGTCCTTTGCATGGAACATACCCAGTTCCTTTCCAGATTCGTTTTCTAACACATAATTAACCCCTCCTACTTTCGTCTTAACAAAAGCTTTTGCGAAGAGTGGTGCTAATTTAGCGGAAAATTGACAGCCGGCGTTACTCTGGTGATGCAGTCTATAAAATACTGTATCACCTGGGCTATAGCTAACAGGTCGAGAACGTAGGTTGTATCGTCTACGGTTATTTTCGTCGGATTTTTTTAAACTTTCTCTGACTTTTTCAAAAATCATAATTTGCCGATCAGCTAACTTATTACACAACATTTCTGTGTCACCCAATGCTTCCAAGTTGCGTAGAATTTTATATTCATGGGCGTGGTTGATCTTGTGGTGACCAAATAGCAGAAAGTGTGGGCTCTGACTAACACTCGCGTGAACGGAATTTCGTAAAGCACATGCAATGTCGCTAAGATTTTTATCCCAATCGTTGTGATTTGTTTGAATATATGCCCTAATAGCCGCTATTATTGATCTATTTACACGTTCCGATATGTTTGACTGGGGTGAATATACAGCCGTCCTTATATGTCTAACGCCAAATTCGTCTAAAAGATGTTTGAACACTTTTCCCGTAAACTGACTACCATTATCTGAACTAATTGTTTCTGGAACACTGTAGGTATTGAACACTTCCTCACGTAAAAATTTTACCATCTTTGTTGAATGCGCTTTATTCATCGCATGTAGCAATACGAACCTTGTTAACTGATCCACCACAATAAAGATATAACATTTTCCATTTTTGGAGCGTGGGTATGGGCCCAAAAAATCGCAATAGATGCGTTGCCATGGTCTTTCTACAATAAATGGATTACCAAGAGGCGGTCTCAAGGTAAAATTAGGAGCTTTTGTCTGCTTACAAATCTCACAGCTTGATACGAAGTTTTTAACGCTTAAAATCATTTTTGGCCAGTAAAACTTGCGACGAATTCGTTCCAAAGTTTTTTTCATCCCACCGTGCGCAGCAAGTGGGTCGTTATGTTCTTGCTCTAATATTTGGGGTATCATGGAGTTTGGAACCCATACTTTCCATGGGTTACTCGAGCATAATGCATCCTTTGGTTTAGACTCTAGTCTTATATATAATCTGTTATTGACCACCTTTATTTGAGGATAATCTTCGGGTCTACTTACAACTTTTGCTCGTAGTTCTACGTAATTAGAATCTTCTTCAAACTGCTTAGATTCGATATCGATACTACAAACTTGGGTTAAACAATCATGGAATTCCGCACATGGATCCTCATAAACACGAGATAAGGTATCTGGTACGATATTATCACATCCCTTGACATGTTCAATCGCAAAATCGAATGCTTGTAGTTTAAGACTCCATCGTGCTAGTCTCCCAGACATTCCTTTTTGGGTCATCAACCATTTGAGGTTAGCATGATCGGTGACAATAATAAATTTATAGCCTTCGATATATGGACGAAATTTTTCAATGGATAACACCACTGCCAAGCATTCAATTTCGGTAACGGTGTAGTTCTTTTGGGCCATATTTAGCTTACGAGACATAAAAGATATCGGTCTATCCGATCCTTCATCATCTTTTTGATATAACACGCCTCCAACCCCAGTACTGCTACCATCGCAGCTTACATAAAACGTGCGTGAATAGTCCGGATTGATTAATACTGGCGCATTGGTTAACATAAGTTTTAATTTATCAAGTGCCGTTTGAGCTTCATCAGTCCATTCAAATTTTTGTTTTTTCTTGGTAAACAGATCAGTTATTGGTGCTGTAATATCAGCAAAATTGTGAATAAACCTTCGATACCATCCAGCCATCCCCATAAGCCGTCTTACTTGTTTTACCGTTCGTGGTGCAGGAAAAGAAACAATGGCTTCAATTTTACTTGGATCTGTTCTCAAACCATCCTCGCCCACAACATATCCAAGATACTTTATCTCGCGAAGTACGAATTTGCTTTTGTCTATGTTAATAGTAAGTTTGGCAGATTTCAACAACCCTGCCACCTGTCGTAAAAGTGCAACATGTTCTCCAAACGTCGCTGAGACAATTAGCAGATCGTCCAGGTAAACAAATACGCATTCATGTAACTGATGTGGTATGACTTTTTCCATTAGCCGGCACATTGTTTGTGGAGCATTGCACAGTCCAAACGGCATCACTTTAAACTGATAAAGAGGTCGACCTGGAACTGTGAATGCTGTTTTATCACGAGATGATTCTGCTAATGGGATCTGCCAAAAGGCATCTTTTAGATCTAGACTGCTAATGTATTTAGTATTTTTCAATCGACCTAATAGTCCATCTATCAGGGGAAGCGGATAGGCATCCTTTTTGGTATACTTATTTAATTTGCGGGAATCAAGGCAAAGCCTGTTTTTACCGTTAGGTTTTCTAACCAGGACCACTGGTGAGCTCCAGGCACTCTGACTTTGTTCTATAACATCCATTTCAATCATTCTGTCTATTTCCTGGTACAGCAAGTTCTCTATAATAGGCGACACCGAATAATGCCGCTGCTTAATAGGGACTGTTTCTCCAACGTCAATAGTGTGGCTCACTAAGTCTGTTCGACCTAGGCCATCTCTGGAAAAAGAAGGAAATAAAGGAATAACTGCTTCCAGCTGTTTACGTTCCTGCTCCGATAGTTGGTGCTCTTTTTCCTCGCATCTCTGTATTTCTATTTCACTAACACCATCTAGTGTGATGCCAAACTTCTTCCAAAAATCTATCCCGAGATATAATGATTGATGAAGACTAGGAGCAATATGCAATCGCATTAGCTTGATAAGGCCATTGAAATGTAGAAGTACACTAGCATGTCCGATTATTTTTTCCGATGCCCCACTAGCAGTTTGTATGGTGGAAGGATGATGGACAATTTTAATGTTAGCGTCAGCCAAGAATTTTTCCGCTCCAGCTCCCAGGACACTAATGGTAGCGCCACTATCTAACAAACCACGAAGCGTTTTACCGTTAATATCTACCATTGCATAGGGTCTGGCATCATTTAGATCATACAAAATACTCTCCGCTATTTTTAATTTCATTAATTTACGGTTAGTCCAATAACGCTTGCGCCTAATTCGTTTTTTTGAAGATAGATTTGAACTAGAATAGACGGGATTTAGATGTTTTGCTCGATTGAGCTCGAGTCTTGCATCAGATTGTCGTTGCTCAATTCGTTTATTTGTTTTGTGGGAAGATTGTGATTGAGGAGACGATTCTTCCCGTACACTAGCGCCCCCTGATTTACGTTTCCCGACTTCATTGCGCATTTGCGGCAGTTAGGTTTTAATATTGCTTCTTCCCCACAACCGAAACAAAAAATTCTGTTGATTTGTATAGGACAATCTAAATAGGTGTGACCAAGGTCCTTGCAATTCCAACATACGATATGTTCTCGAGATGATCGCATATTTAACCCTATGTTGGAGGTTGTGGGGTTTTTAATATTACTATAAGAGTTAGAAGTTGATAAAGCATTTAATTGATTATGCATCACTTGAAAATCTGGAGATACCGATTGAATATTATGGATTGGTGTAATTTCATTTACTTGCCGAAAAGGGTTTTGGTAAACTCTCTCGGGCATATAATTTAATCGCGCCCAGGTGTCCTCCAAGTTACCGCTCGATTTCATTAATTCGCTAATTGACCTGATATCCTTATCAGCAAGAGCTATTTGCAGACCTGGCCGCATATTACGGCGCAATAGACTAAGTAATTCATCATCCGACATAGGTTCATTAAATTGAAGGGACAAAGCCATTATTCCATCATAAAATTCTACAAATGTTTCTCTAGGTTTTTGTTTCTTAACTTCCATTAGACTTCTGAGTTCAGAATCAGACCGTCGGTCTTGGAATCTTTTTATAAAGTCGCTCTTGAACTGTTCCCAGGAAAAAAAAGTATACCTTTCCAGATAAGTCCAGTACCATTCGGCCGCTAATCCTTTCAGGAGATGGAATATTTCATTAACCAAACGTTCTGGCGAGACGCAGTTAGCTTTAGCCAAATGTTCAACCCGGAAAACAAATCTTTTAACAGATAACCCTGTCGAAGACCCATCGAAAACCAGATTCCATTTAGAAGGTCCAACGAATTCTTTTATATTTGAGGAATGAGGCCAGGAGGATCTGTAAGGCTCGTGATTCATTGGCATACCAGCTGGTGGTAGTTTATCAAATTTAGATTGGGTAACATTAAAATGCTCTGCACTTTCGAGATTAGGATGTTCTTGGTTTTTATTCAACAAATAATTGATGTCTTTCAATTCATCAGCTATGACGACTAAACGCGATGGTCCGGCTACATTTCTGTTGTCTGCCGCAAGTCTAGGATCGTTTACTTTAGGAGAAGAACTAATTGGTGTTGGCATATTTTTACTGCGAGAGACATCCTCATCTGATGAAGATATTTCTTCTTCACCGTTGAATTGTACATCTTTAAGTTCTTCTATAGTGACATTCAATGCAACTGGATTTCTGATGTTCTTGGTGACTATTTGGAGTAGCTTTTCGCAAGCTTCGTGCAACTCTTTTGCCGCAATCATAACAGTTTTAGACGTAGATATCCTACTTAATCTTCCTCGCACATGAAGTAATCTAGACTCCATTTTAGGTAGAATTTCATCGCTTTCACTACTATCAAGCGAGGTTTGCAAATCTCTTAATTTAAAAGAACAAAGTTTAATTTCTCTAACAGGGTTTTTCCTAGCGTTAACATGTGCTTTAATAGGAACCAACACAGGAGTTTTCCTTTCCGCCACTATTTGTTTTTTTAATGTCTCATATCCTTCAACGGGATCTCCTTCAATGCCGCGCACCAAACATTCCACATCAAACTCATCCCTATTTAACAAATCGATATTCATTTTTGAATAAAAAATCCGTGATAAAAAACACAACAAAACAAAAATATTTAATCTGTTTCTCTAACCAAGAAACCGGTCGTTAATATTAAGTTATCGAGAGAGAAAAAAATAATAATAACAGTAAAAATTTCAAAAAAAAAATTTTCTTCAAAATAATTGATCGCAAACTCAACCACAAAAAAAATTTCAAATATTTTTAATTATAACAAATGCAAACACAAAAATTCAAATGCGTAAATAAAAACAATCAGAAAGAAATCGCAACAAAAAAAACTATATGTGTAAAGAGGATGATGCATACAGTGAGGTTTCAAAACATTCTAACACGCTGCCACTAGAAATAGAAAAATAAAAAAAAACGAACAGGAACAAACTGAAAATATTTTCTGAAAATTCTTTCGTTTTTTGCTGGCAACTTCAAATGAAACCTTAATTGATTTCAACAAACATATTGGATGTTGGCAGTAATCCGAAATCGACATAAATATCTTCAATCTAATAATTAAAGCAAATCTTTGATTCAATAAATTAGGTGAAAAGTGGTAAGAGAAGAATTTAATTTACCATTGGAAAATATTAACAAATTAGTCAACCAATGTATTTACAATTCTTTTTTTCTATTTATAATACTAGGAAGCAAGGTATCACCCTGAAATCAACCAATTAAAAATTTAAACTACCACATACTTAAGAAAAAAATTATATTTAAAACAAAACAACGGAATTGTTATTTAATTACAAGCCTCAGGTCCCTGTTTCGGCGCCATTTTGTAACAGTACTCTCTGGTATCGCACCTTAATACGGGAAGCTTCTCGGCTGGCAGGGTTTGATCTACTTTCCCAGAGGTTGAGTGACTGTACAAATAAAATGTTTGATATAAGTGCGAATTTCTTTAAAGAAAGATAGCAGCGTCGAGTCAGATATCATGAAAAGCTCACCATTCACATCATCCTCTTAAAAGATTTATTTATACATCTAAACTATTTTATCTATGTGCCAAAATTTCATCAAATAAAGAAAACATTTATATTAGGAGCAAAAAAAAATAAATCCAAATTACCAATAAAAAAAAATATATTTGATATCAACAAAAAAAAATTATAATTTTAAAGTACAGGTTTTGTAAAAATCAAATTGAAAATTATTCAATGTAAGTAAATATACAAATATAATATTTGCTATCCAAAATAACACAAAAAAAAATCAATTTATAACTGTCTTAACAGACTTAAATTTCAATTAATGTAAATAAATATAAAAATATAATATTTGCTTTCAAAATAACAAAAAAAATCAATTTATAACTGTCTTAACAGACTTAAATTTCAAAAAAAACTCACCTAATACCAATCCCAGCAAGCGCTTGTTGGATGTGGCTAGATTTTTCTAAACTATAAAAAAAATTATATATAATCAAAAATTAAATATTTAATGAATGACGTTTCGGTTTTAAATAATTATCAAAAATATCAAACGAATCTTGATCCAACAAAACCAGATGAATCCAATAGATTGATTCGTCCTTCAATTGAATCCCGTATTCCAACACGGTTATGTTTAATTTATAATTTTATGCATGAAAAGCACTGATAATGTATCTTTCCCAAAATTTTCCTTAGCAGACATCTTTTATGGTTTTGGTTTTATTTCGATTTAATTATCAACAATCTTCTAATTATTTCTACTAGCTTTTGTTTTCGGCACACAGTTAAATAACGAACAATAGAGATCCTTGCTGATTCTTGTTTTTTTTTTACAACAAAAAAACATAACATGCTATGTATTTGCAAATTTATAACATAAATGTTTGTCAATGTTTATCAAAATTTGAAAGATCCATTTTTGTCACATTTCTTTTCAACCTTTTTTACATAAAAAGAACATTACATGTTAGTTGCAAATGTTTAATAGAAATATTTATAAATGTTTATCAAAATTAGCAAAATTATCCTATCACTTCTATCTTTATTGAGTCATGAACAATGTCATCACCAATGCAACCATCTCACAACAAAACTATCATTTTTATTATTCCAGAACTTTCATATTTACTATTACAGAACTTTAGAAACATTACTCAGAAAAACATTGTTATACCCAGGTAACAATTTCGCCTAAATTTTTTAAATTATTCCAACTTAACTTGAGAAAGCATTGTGTAAGACCATATTATTCAAGTTTTACCTAAAAAAAGCTTGTAAAAGACTAGATTCACTAAGTTTCTTAAATAATTCCTTAAGTAAAGCTTAATTCAATAATAAATATTTAGGGCATATTCAAGCAAATGTTACTCAAGTATAATTACCTTTTATAAGGTTTTATTCACATATAACTTTTAAGGTAGTATTCAAGATGTTTTTACTCAAGAATTCTATCCCTTATATAAACCTTTAATAAAGGTACAACTTTTAGGAAGAATCCAAGAAGATTCTTACCCAAGGATAGTTCCTTGTATACGACTTTATTTATGTATAATAATTTTAGTAGTATTCAACAAAACTGTTACTCAAGTAATATTTCTTATATACGGCTGTTTTCAATGAATATTAAAAGATTTACAACAAATCGATCTGTCAATATTTTTGACAGTTCGTTGTTTGATTGGCGATTGTGTGTTTTTTTATTAAATCACTTATCGATGCGTTTAAAAAGTTAACAAACCTTCAAGAACTTTAACAAACTATTATTGATTACTACAAAAGATTATTTCAAAATAGTAGAGATATTTTCGTCAATGGAAATTTGCAATTGCCATTATTCCGCAACAATTTAATCAAACGTTTCTGATGATGGTTTATATATTGATTGAGATTTACCATTTTTGATGATGGTTTATATAATGATTTGAGTTGGTCAACAAATAAATAAACTGATGATAATTTGTCATACAATTCGTTTTTGTATTAAATGTATGTAATCGCCATATTGTGCGCAATTCGCTTGGGAAAAAAATTATAACAAAACTTGCAACAGATTGCAACAGATTGCAACTGACTTATGGAAAATATAACGTAGAACGTTTATTTAATATTATCATTTAACATTTATTTATTAACCAGCCAAATTGTGCAACTGATCGTAATGCCAACCACAGCATACTATACCCCTTACGAGGCTTGAGTAATACTTTTATTCTGTATTGAATAACGTTTTATTCCTGTCGTGGAAATTGATTTAATGAACGAGTGCGTAAGGGTAAACGATGAGGAAGTCGTTATCGGACCTGTGTTCGATTCCTGCCAGGCACGTTTTTATTTATGGATTTTATTTTCCTTTTCCTTTTTATATTTTATTTTTATTCTTTAATCATTTTTAATCGTACAGTTGAATGGAAACACATGCGTAGATATCGTATATGAATACGCAAAATTATTTTCATTTCGAGATTGTCCTCAATCATAACCAATATTATATTTAACAAAAACCCATATATTCTCATTTTAGGAAACCATTAGTACACTTTTATATGCATTCCTAATCAAATGTTTGAATAAAAATTAATTCATAGTCGTGGTAGTGGTCCGAAGCTTGAAATTTGTACAAATAATTTGTTAAACAATAGTGATTAAGTTTCAATTTTCATTATGACAGCTGCTAAATAGAGAAGTGGATAGCGTACGGTCCTGGAGAATCAAAGGTTATGAGTTCGATCCCCGCTACAGGCGTTTGTAAAGATGCGAAATGTGTAAAATATATTGTAATTTCCGATAAAAGATTAACTCAATAGCAGCAATATACAAAAAAAAGGAGTTTAATGCGCCAATTAGCCAAAATAACTAAAGGAAAGAATCACCAATTTTTTTTTCAGTGGCATCGCTTCTTGAATAGGCACTGAGTAATTCTCTTGAGTAAAGATTTACTCAAGCACTTTATTCAAGTAATTTTGACAGTATTTGAATAAGCCTTGAATAACAACTTTTGTACAACTTTATTCAAACACATATATAAAACATGTATAAAGCATTATATATGTCTTCTTGAATAAAGAATATTTTTTCATACGCCTTTTCTCCTTGAGAAGAGCTTGTATAAAACTTTTCTCATGCATAGTTCAAGAATTTTAAATTTCCCCTTCCATTTTAAATTCCTCTTTTAAAGCTTTACTCAATGATTACCTAGGTTAAATTGTTACCTGGGATAGTTCACTCATTAAGTTAAGAAAAAAAATCAAATCTTAGCCAACTGACTGTCATAATCAATCTGATCAATAATCTCTCAACAAAAAAAATCCATCCGAAAAAAAACAAACCGTTGGTGTTTTATACTTTTTTTATACCATTTGTTTCTCCAAGTTTCCCCTCTACATTAGTCGAATAACCAGTCTAGATGGCAAGGTTCAACAACCAATTATTTTTAAATTAGGACGTTTAACAAAATAGAACAAATATAGAGAAATCAAACAAATATACCGAACGAGTACAAAACCATATGATGTATATGAAGTATGATCAAGTTACTATTTTCAAATCGTTACAAACTATCGACTCAACACAAAAAGTATCACTTTAGCTCCTAATTAAATAATGTACTATTTTGAAAATGTAATAAATTCTAGTGCTGGCAAGCAATTTTCCTGAAGCTTGGTGTTGAATTTGATTAGTTTTTCATAACAACCGTTGGCATGACAATATTGTATTATTTATTATTACATTACCCATTAGTGTTATAAATTAGTGTTATATATTACGTTACAATAATATAAAACTTACTTTTTCATAAGTGATAATTGCTGAATGTTCGGAGAAAAAATTACAACTAAATTCAAAGTATTTGTTGAGTGGTTGGAAAAGTCAGCTTGTTTTTGGAGGGTTGATAAATTAGAAACACGCTATGAGCTGATCACCTATATAAGACTAGTACGATTAAATTGAGTCTTCAAGTAAGACTCGACCACAAAAATTGAGTAAATTGAAATTTAATACAGGTGAGCGACACATGTTGACAGTCTACGTTTATTGAGTGGTTTTATGTCAGTTGCTTTTAACACTCAATCATTAATTAAATTGCAAAATCGCTTGATAACTTACTTAATTGAAACATTGGGCGGTATTTTGTTTGTTGATTTTATTAATCAATAATTATTAATTTACAATCAAAACTCGATTTTATTTTAATAAACAAAATATTAATTAAAGAAAAACACTTTGATTACTCTTAGAATAATAACAACAAACAAATATATTTAAATTATGTTTTTTAAAGCAGTGAAAGAATTCAGATATACAATTTTGATTTTAGATTTCAATACTGCTTATCACGAATATCAAAATCAATTAAATTAAAATTATAGGCGGCGGTTTATTCCAAATCGACTAATCACTCCTATAACTGAGCCTTGGTTCACGCGGGATGTTGATGAGGCGGTAAGAAAAAAACACAAAGCATTTAAAATGTATAACTCAAATAAAACACCTGAAACACATAGTGCCTATAAACAAGCAAGAAATAATAGTAAATACAAAATAGACTTGGATAAAGACGCATTTATCCTGTAAAAAGCAAAAAAAATTCTGGCTCTCGTAGTTTCCTTTTTGCAGTTAAATCAGTCCAGAGCAATTTCACTCGATCATCTATTCCAACCTTAGTTCTGAATGACATTCCCGTGTGTAATTCAAAAGAAAAGTCTTGGGCCGTATTTTCGCAGAAAACTCAAACATAGATGAACCTCCCCATTCTCCTACACTTATTCCCCCCTTTGAAACAAAAATGAAGCCAATTATTTTTCGGTGCAATATTGTACGAAAAATGCTGCAATTTATCAATGTCAATAAATCCGCTGGCCCAGACGATATTCCACCCCTCATTTTTAACAACTTTGCTAGACAACTAGCTCCAATTTTAACAAACATTTTTTATTTATCTTATAAAAGCGGAATATTTCCAGATTCTTGGAAGCTGGCGAGTGTTCAACCCATACCAAAAAAGGCAGTAAGATAGACTCAATTATAATTATAGACCAATTGCAATTCTGTCGGTTTTGGCTAAAATATTTGAAAAATATGCTAACTATAATCTAATAGAATATTTGGAGGGGTCCCGAATTATCGATGATAAGCAGTATGGTTTTCGTAGAAGTCATGGAACAGGTGATCTGTTAGCCTACGTAACCCATCTTTGGAACAAATCTCTGGAGAACCATGGTGAAACATTCAGTATTACACTTGATATTTCTAAAGCATTTGATAAAGTGTGGAACAGAAACCTAATAGCCCCGGGTGTCACCCGTTTTGGGGTGACACCCGAGCGTAAAAAACTTAAACAAACCATCACAATGTTTTCTACGATAAATCACTTCGAAACCGTTTTGGGGTGACACCCGAACGTAAACAACTTAAACAAACCATCACAATGTTTTCAATGATAAATCACTTCGAAACCGTTTTGGGGTGACACCCGAACGTAAAAAACATAAACAAACCATCACAATGTTTTCAACGATAAATCACTTTGAAACCGTTTTGGGGTGACACCCGAACGTAAACAACTTAAACAAACCATCACAATGTTTTCAATGATAAATCACTTCGAAACCGTTTTGGGGTGACACCCGAACGTAAAAAACTTAAACAAACCATCACAATGTTTTCAACGATAAATCACTTCGACACCGTTTTGGGGTGACACCCGAACGTAAACAACTTAAACAAACCATCACAATGTTTTCAACGATAAATCACTTCGAAACCGTTTTGGGGTGACACCCGAACGTAAAAAACTTAAACAAACCATCACATGTTTTTAACGATAAATCACTTCGAAACCGTTTTGAGGTGACACCCGAACGTAAAAAACTTAAACAAACCATCACATGTTTTCAACGATAAATCACTTAGAAACCATTTTAACCAGGTTATCCATATAATTTTAATTTATAAATTGTGATAACTTATAAATGTGTCCTATAAATGTGTTATTGGTTCAAAAAGAATCTATTCTACTCTTTAAAATTTTGAAGTTATTACGTGAAATAAAATTTTAACAATATTAATCGAATCAACATGTTGAGCATTGAATCCCATCACCACAATTACTCAATAGCTTTGAATATTCCTATAGATACCATATTGACCGTTTTTTACGATATATTATTTAGTATGCAAGCATGATTATTTAATGACCAGGTCTGGAAACACATATGCTAAATAATGTATAGGAAAAGTGGTTTACGTCGATAATGTGGCACCCTTTGTCGATAGGATGGCACCCTTGAGTTACAACGTCTCTATTCCAAAATTATTTCTAAAATATCCGCTTAACCTTACTACCTAATATATGTTTTACATTTCAAACAAATTAATTGCAAACACCTAAGGAAACTAACAAACAATCAAATTACCGTGTGTGTAAATGATCTCAAAATAATTTTTTTTTCTTTATCTTGAAACTCAAAGAATAAATTGAAATAGATCGTTTTTCAATGGACACAAAAATAATTACTGTGGAATAAAATGGCAGTTATGCAATTACTGCAGTTTTGCAAATTTTTGTAGGTTGATACATACTCATACTGTTTGTTTTCAGTTTTATATATTTATATATTTGAATTAAATGAAAGTTTATCATTTAAAATTACATTTTGTTGGGTTTTAAATCCCTTGGAAATTTCAAACTCATCAAGTGATTCTTTTAAAGATCCTTGGCTACATAAATGTAAAGCCTTCAATTTTTTTTTAAAAGTGGTGTAGCTATTGTTATTAACTATGTAAATGGTTTGCAAAAATAAACTTTAAAATTTGTTTATTTTTCTTCTTAGGCAGGTATTGCTTAAATCAGTCTTTAAAACGTTTTCCGGTTTTTCCCGATGTAAAATTTTTCACAAAAATCACATTCAATTTTGTAAATTATTGAGCATGATTCTAATTGGATATTTTATTTTGGTTTCAATTCTTTATATAAAATATCTTTTAGGATTTCATACTTATATTTTTTTAAATAGTTCCTTATAATATTAGGCTATGATTTGTACATTCCATTTTATCAAAGATTATTTAATTAAAGTTGTTACAAGGAAATTTAAATAAATTAATTTTCTTGGCGGTGTATTTAGTCGTTAACACAGTGTACTTATTATGAACTATGTACCTATTATCCTACTATCCTACAAATATATTTAGAATTAATGCTTTGCTGATACCTATACTATAATCAAAAATATTTTTTTAGATTTCGTTTAGCAAATATCCCCAAAAATAAATATGACACGAGGAGTTCATACTTTTTAAAGAAAAAGTTGGTTCCAGCAGAGAAAATCCAAATCTATAAATATGTTACAAAACCCGATGATATCCAAGGTTCATCAAAAGAAACTGATTATCACGTTGATGCAACGAATATTTCAGAGAATATTGGCTCATTTTCGGCAAGTAACAGCAACAATACAGAATTAATAATGATAACCTATGATGACGAATTAGAAAGGAATAATGAAAATGACAGTGATAATGCCGCTAATGCTTCTACTATCGAAGACAGTATTTGCATGGGTGAATCACTTCAGGACTTAAGAGATGTATCACATTGTAATATACTCGTCTCTGGTAATGTTCGCATTGAAATCATAAAAAAAGAAAGTGAACATTTTCAAAATAGAGAAGGGTCGTTTGTTATCTAGACACGGGTTAGACATAAAAGGTGATGTTCGCCATCTTTCTAAAGAATGGTTTTATAAAATGAGGAATAATGGTGAAAAAATTCTACAGCCATGGATTGTTTATTCTCCTGTAAATAATAACTTGCGTCCTGTATTGCTTCTGTTGTCGTGTATTTGCTGTCACCAATAATAATAATACAAAATCAACATTTACTACTAGATATCAGAAGCGGTGGAAACTAAATCCCAAAGTGGCCGAGCATGAAACTTCAAATGAACATCTGGAGAATTTTGAAAAGTGGAAAACTTTGGAAATGAGGTTAAAAATGCATAAAACGATACGAGACGCAGCCTTGCAATTAATATATAATAAAAAACAGAAGTGGAAACATCTTTTATCAAGATTATTGGATATAACTTTGTTTTTATCTAAACAAAACCCAGCATTTCATGGACATGATGAAGGACAAAGTTCTTCAAATAAAGGCAATTTCTTAGAACTAACCAAACGATTGTCAAAGTATGATGTAGTGTTAAAAGAACACATTTTGATTTTGGAGCATGGTAAATCACCAAAAGTATCATATTTGTCACCAGATATACAAAATGAGTTCATAAATGTTTTAGCGATCCACGTAAAGTTAAAGCTTGTCAACGAAATTAAATCGGTTAAATATTTTGGAATTATGTTTGATAGCACACCTGACATTTCACATATTGATCAAATGTCAGAAGTGATTCGTTATGTGAAAATTGATGGTAGTAAAGTGGAAATCAAGGAAGTATTCCTTGGATTTTTTCCTTTACGTGGGAAAAAGCCGCTGATTTAAGCGATGAAATTCTTACACTGAAAAAAAAATTGAAGTAATGATAACCTCATCTCGAAGATGGCAGTTTATTATTCATGCAAAGAAAAGATATTTACAAACAATTTCACCGTGATTGGGACAACTACTCAGTACTCAGTAACATTTTCCTGATAACAGAATGAGGTGTAATTAAAATATAAAGTGCTATCCAATATAACAGTAGTTGAATAAAGTTAATAACTATTTCCATGAAAACATATTTATTTGGCTTTATATCATGAATTTTTCATTTTAAAATTTAAGTATTTGAGGTTAATTGAACTATATTTTATTTTCACATAAATATTTCATGTGATTGTCTCAACTGCATTGTACGGTTGTTGAATCAATCTCGTATTTCAATTCTCCATATCTGCCCGCACGGTGAAGTTGAGACAACTGCATTTCGATTGGAATTAGGACATGTTTTTTTCAGTGTAAAATCTTGAAAATGATGATATAGATGTTATGAATTGTCGCTTCCAAAGGTTATGATAATGCAGCTGTTATGAGTAGTATACATGGAGAAGTGCAAGCTATTATTAAAGCAAAAAATAACAAAGCAATTTTTGTGGGCTGCAAAGATTATTCAATTAATTTATACGGCCAACACTCGTCAGTGGAAGCCATTTTTACATGTTTTTCTGCTTCGACTAGCCGCTGGGAAGTACTTGCTAAACACAACAAAGCAACTGTTAAAATACTCTTAACAGCGCATTGGAGTGCTCATTATGCTGCAGTAAAAGTATTGGCTGAAAACTTTTATGGGATTGTGGCTGAAATTGAGAAGTTAAGTGATCAACAAGAAAATGTAGACACTAGAGGCGCTGCACAGAACCTTATCAATGCAGCATGTGATTTTTCGTTTCTTTGCTATCTTTTGTTTTGAAATGATATTCTAAGAGAAATAATATCTGTGCTCAGATTGGATTGCAAAGCACGGGCTTGAATATTGATCAATTAGCTACAAAAATAGAGTCAATTCATAATGAAGTCTCATTGTAGAAGAGGCAATAGATCTTGCTGCGAAAAAATCTGAGGACTATGACATTCCAATGGAAAGCCGAATTCGTCATAAAAACGCAAAAAACGAACGAGGGGTGAGTTTGCACCTGATGTTGGACTGACACTGAGAGCTCAACTTAAAAAGGACATGTTGGAATATCTTGACCGATTCAGTGTTGAACTCCGAACTAGACTGAAGTCAGTTCAAGATTTAGCTTCATTGTTCGAGGTTGTGCAGACAAACACTTAGCTTTTGGCGAACAGTGAAGAGTTAAAATTATCGGTATCAAAATTTGCTGGTTTTTATGATGCGGTTTTGGCAACAGTACTCCTCATAGAGATACAAAGGGTGAGGAGGCATTTAAAAGCGGCCAATGTTACAGTTTCTAACTAGGTGTACCTAGACTTTTTGAAATTCATCGTAGAATTGGATTTTTTAGAATTTCTTCCGAATCTTACGGTCGCACTAAAGCTATTTATGACTATTTGCGTCTTAGTGGCTTCGTGTGAGAGGAGTTTCAGCAAATTAAAATTAGTTAAAAATTACTTGCGTGCTTATTATAATAATGCTCATTTGTATTAATTAAAAAAAATTATATATTACGTTTATCGGCTTTATATTATTATTGAAAGTTTTTATTTTTGGGGTGACACCACAATATCCGCCCCGGGTGCCACCCATGCTAGCTACGCCACTGAATCTACTACAAATATAACTTTAGCGAATTCTCCTCTAAGGAAATTCTAAATATCCTTCCATCGTGTGCGCAGTATAGTCGACGAACAAGAACGTCAGAATTATCCCACCCATTTGCTGTCTAAATACCTCGTTGTAGAACCACGTCCTTTCAGAACGATTATTTTAATAGAGTGGTCAAATTATGGAACTCAATGCCCGGCTCCGTATTTCCCGATGAATATTCTCCTCAGATGTTTAAAAAAAAATGTCAATCGTCACTTAATACAATTAGTATAGTTATCCCCATATCCCCATTCCTTCCATTTTCCTCATCTCCTTCTTTTATAGTTGACATGGTATCTGCGGATATTCAAAGAGTCTGAATAATGAATATTTCATATTAAGGCTGTATTCTAAACGACGACTAAATTGTACTAAACTGCTAAATCTAAATTTAATTTTACAAAATTACCGAATTTTAATTTAAATTAATATAATCCAGTTGTCAGATATTGTTTAGCGTATGAATTTCTTCCAAATTATTTAGAAAAAAAATGTCGATTTAGTCAAATAAAATAGTTGACTAAATTGATTTACCACGTTTAGTACAATTTAGCATCAATTAGAATACAGCCTTAGTGTGCTAAACATGTCCAACTAATTAATAAAAAAAAAAAATAATAATTAGGTAAAGCTTTTTAAATGATAGAAATTAAAACAATAACTGTAACTTATGTAAAAACGAGACAACAGCATCACGATGACAAGCAGCGATCCAATAAACTGGTGTTGTGCATTTTTCATCTTTACCCTTTCCCACCCTCCTTCTCAACCGCATTAACTTAACCATCTCCTACTGCCTCTCTTAATTACAATTTTCTCATTACAGGGACTCGACGCTACGGTGCTTACAGCGCGAATTTTAAAAAATTATATAGATTTAAGTTAAATTAATTAATATTTCATGAATCATTCTTAATTATTAAGTCACTTATTTTGAGTTAGGCTTACTTTTAGTCTTAAGTTGTAGTATTAGTTTTTTTATATTTTCAAATATGTGATTTATATATATCTAAAGCACCAATAAATGAAATGAAAGGAATGCATTTTTCATCTTCTTCTTCTTTAATTATCATAAACATTGATAATACGTTCGCACATACATATTGTTGTTGATGCGGGCACATGAAACCCAGATTAATAGCAGACTGTATTATGTTAATGTAAATAGGTTGAAACGCACTTGGATTTTTGATATTTATTTATTTCCAATTCATTTTGTTTTAACATTTAATTGAAATTGACACCACCATGTTATTATGAAAAACTATAAAGCTCGACTGTCAAAAATGTAATAAAAACTTTTATCCATATTAAAACTTTAGTTTTATGACAAAAAAAATATTAATTTAAATTGGACTTTAGTTGTTACTGCGTTGAGTGTAGGTAAATTTTAATATATAGATTGGCTGCTAGTGGCGTTGAATTTTCCAGGAGATGAAAATGATGATCGAAATGTTGTTGGAGATGTTGTATCCAATATAAGGAGAATTTGTTGTTTAGCACTATTTGATATCCTGATTCACTAAATGTTGCATTGTTGGCATTTTTCAATATTATCTTCAACAGTTATCGAATCACTTAATTTATTATCTTTTTCTAAAGTATCTTAAATAATGGCAGAATCTATGTAATGAGAATTGTGTAAAAGAATCTGATGAAATGGTTGAAGTTAAAGATATTGGAGAACGTGAATATTTGACATCATCAATGGTTTTGTTTTCTCATTATAATTAATTAATGACGTGTCTTGATTTGATTTCCATAAATTTATTTTAGTACATTTTGACTTAACATGTTAACAGTAAAACATTTATTATAATATTTAAAATTTGGAATAGTGAAAAATAAGATTTAAAACAAATTTATTACACAAACATTTTTTTACATTACGAAAATCAAGAATTTTATCAAAACTGTTTGGAAAGAAAACAAAAACCGAATAATAAAAATATATTTTTTTGTTTTTTTCATAAATATTAAGGAAATCATCGCCTGCTAATTTTTTAAAATTTTTAATTATAATGTTCGCCACAGGACTCATACAGTACCACATTCAAATTTAAAATAATTCGTTAAAGTAGTATTTCGACAATGACAATAATTTAAGTTTTGAACATATTCCGCGCCTTGAAAGATTGCATCTTTCAACATTCAATACGATTACTTTACAATTAAAATTGTGATACTGCAACATTATAAAAATAAAAATTTCAATATTGAAGTAAACTAACATTATACAAATCAAGTAATTCAATCAATGTAACAGTCCAATATTATTGCAAAAAAATCAATAGTACTTTAAATTTACAGATTACATATGACTTGCATTAAAGTAATAAATTTAAACTTATATATTAATATATTTAGATATAACCACTTTTTATTTTTGTGGTTTAATTATGAATTCTGTTGAACAGGTAGAACGCAAAGTTTTACTGCTGGTCGTTTGATGATCTTCCCATTTTGTAATTTAATAGACACAACTCGTGTCACACCGTCAGGTCCAGGATGAAGGCTCTCAATTCTTCCCAAAGGCCAATGCATGGTTGGAAGTTCATCCTCTTTAATGATCACTAACATACCCTTTTGTAAATTTGTGGGTCTTGATGATTTTTGACGCTGTTGCAAAGTAGTCAAATAATCCCTTGACCACCGTTGCCAGAAATGTTGTGTAATTTTTTGAATTAATTGCCAACGTTTTAATCGGTTAATGGCTATTTCAGTGTAATCAGGTTCAATCATTGTTAATAACGGACGGCCAATTAAAAAATGTCCTGGTGTTATTGCAGTAAAATCTTCAGGGTCATTTGACTCTGGAAACATCGGACGTGAGTTTAAAATGGCCTCTATTTTTGTCAAAATAGTAGACATTTCTTCAAAATTTAATCTATTTTTTCCAATGATGCGATGCAAATGATATTTTGCCACCTTTACGGCAGCTTCCCACAGTCCGCCCATGTGTGGGGCTCTCGGAGGAATGAATTTAAATTCAATTTGTTGTGTAGCACAGTGATTAATTATATCATCCATTATTGTCTTAATTGAAAACATCTTGTATAATGGTGATAATTCATTTTTTGCACCATGGAAATTAGTTCCATTATCGGAGTGTATCGTTTTGCAAAGTCCACGACGCGATGTAAATCTTGATAATGCAGCAATATATGCTTTGGATGATAAATCAGAAACAAGTTCGATATGGACGGCCTTGGTTGCCATGCACACAAAAATTGCTACGTATGATTTAATAGATGTTTTGCGATTGATTCGTAATAATGCTGGTCCAGCATAAACCACACCCACATTTAAAAGTGGGTGCACTAAATTAACCCTATCAATGGGTAGATCACCCATGAATTGATTTATAAATTTTGGTTTTCGTTTGATGCATGAGATGCAATTTCTTGTAATATTTCGTATAACATCCTTAGCTCCGATTGGCCAATACTTTTGTCTTACAATGGACAGTAATGTTTGTTGACCAACGTGACCATGTTTCGAATGTAATTGTTGAATTAGAATTTTTGTAAATTGATGATGTTTCGGAAGTACTATTTGATGCTTGGTATCGAAGGATTCTGCAGAGTTTTTTATTCTTCCTCCCACACTAATTACATTGTCCGTATCTAAAAATATATTTAATGACAATAATATTGATTTTAAGTGTATACCTTTTTGTTGTTGAAGACAATTGAGTTCATCATTGAAAGCTTCCCTTTGAACTATTTTGATAATGCTTTTTAAGCTCGTCGCTAACTCAAAAACTGTTAATTGACTGGTTTGACGATCAACTTTATTTGTTCTACAGTTTTTAACAAATCTTAGAACATATGCTATCACTCGTTGAAGTTTCGATAATGAGCTATATTTTCTCATGATTGGGAATCATTAGACTTGTTATTAATAATTAGAGATATGGTTGACTTCATTTCTGGTAACACCGTGTCACCCGGAATATTCAATGAAGGCCAGGCATTTTCATCCATTTTCAGGAATTGTGGACCATGCCACCATTTGTCACAATCATTTAATTGGTTAGGCATTAATCCTCGAGATATGATGTCTGCCGGGTTATCGTTGGTAGAAATGTGTCGCCATTCAGATATATTTGTTAGATCTTGTATCTCTGATATACGATGTGACACAAAGGTTTTCATCTTATTTGGTGGTGCTCGTATCCATCCTAATACTATGGTGGAATCGGACCATAATATGGTTTTGTCGAAAACAATTTGCATTGCCCCCTTGACCTTTGATATTAGTTGTGCCAACAACACTGCACTGCAAAGTTCCAATCTTGGTATCGTTATAATTTTTAATGGTGATACCCTAGATTTTGAACATAATAATGAAGCAGAACTGTTGTTATACATGTCAACCGTTCGAACATAAACACAAGCGCCATATCCAATTTGTGACGCGTCACAAAAACCATGCAATTGTATATATTTGTAATTACAAAAATTGATCACGCACCTGGGTACTTCAACCTTTTGAATAGATTGTAATTGATTTTTGAATTCACTCCATTTTCTGAAATCTTCTTCTTCAATTGGATCATCCCAGTTAACATTTTTCTGCCATAATGCCTGTAAAATAGACTTTGCTGTTAGTATAATTGGGCCAGCAATGCCAATAGGATCGAATATACGTGCAATATCAGATAATATTGATCGTTTTGTTATTGTTTCATTTGATGAAGTAATACTCGAGGAAATTAATAGTTTGTCAGATAATGGCTGCCAGGTGAGTCCCAATGTTTTAACCGATTGTTCATTTGAAAATACTTTTAATACTTGATTATCTTCTTTTGGAATGTTATTAAGTAGTTCTGGTGTGTTGGTGGCCCATTTATGTAGTTTAAAGCCGCCTTGATCCAACATTTGTATTAGTTGACCTTGTAGCTCAATTGCTTCTTTGATTGTATTGGAACCAGACAAAATATCATCCACGTAAAAATCATTTCTTGTAGCTTCTGCTGCCATTGGAAACTTGGTTTCTTCATCGTCAGCCAATTGATTGAGTGTTTTCGTTGCCAAGTATGGCGCACATGCTGTGCCATACGTTACTGTTCGTAGAAAATAAGTTTTGACTTCCTCGGTATTATTGTTTCGCCAAAATATTTGTTGCAAATTGTGTTGTTTTTCATCCACCAGTATCTGTCGATACATTTTATTGATGTCTGCTGTGAATGCATAACGGTGCTTTCGAAAACGAACTAAGATTTCAAAGAGTTCTTGTTGAACTGTTGGACCTGTATTTAAAACATCATTTAGAGATAGTCCAGTGACTGATTTCGCTGATGCATCGAAAACGACACGCAATTTCGTGGTGCTACTTTCTGGTTTAAGCACTGCGTGGTGTGGTAAAAAATATTGAATTTGGTTGTTATCATCATTTGGTTTTGATTGGTACATATGATCAAGATTGATGTAATCCTTCATAAATTCTGAATACTGTATACAAAGCTCAGAGTTATTCGCTAATTTTTTCTCCAAATAGGAAAATCTTTGTAATGCTGTTTGTTTATTGGTACCTAGTTTATCTATGGTTGATTTTGTTGGTAATGTTACGATATATTTGCCATCTGGTTGACGTCGATGTGTGTCTTCAAAATGCTTTTCGGTTTGTTTTTGTTCAACTGTCATACTTGAAAATTGTGAACAATTTTCAACTTCCCAAAATTTTTTGATTTGCTTGGTTAGATCACAATCACATTCGTTTGCTTCACAAACTTGAGAATGATACACGTTTGTTGAACTTGCTGAATTCAACCCAGCCAAATTCCGTTTCATGTAGTAGCGGTAAATTATCACTGATGTTTAGTTTGTTGTGTGATAAACTTTCAAAAAACACTTCCGCACCTAATAAAAGATCTATTTGCTGTGGTATATTAAATTGAGGATCTGCAAGTTGAATCCCAGGTGGGAACTTGAAATCTTTGATGTTAAAATTTGCTGCTGGTATGTTTCCTGAAATTCTTGGTAGAATCAAGAATTCTATTTCGCGTTTGAAGTCACTGAATCTGGATTTGATTGTTGCATGAAACTTAGATTTGACAACCGCTGACTTTTGAGCAATCCCAAGAATTGGAATGTTGACACATTCTTTTCTCGCTTTCAGTAATTGTACTACGTTTTCTGTGGCGAAATTTGAATGTAACCCTGAGTCTAGCAGGGCTCGGCAATGATGTGAATTTCCTTGATCATCGTAAATTAGTAAGACAACTGTTGATAATAAAATTTGTTTCCCAGTTGTAACGTGAGAACATGTAGATGGTTGATTATCACTTTTCGAAGATTGCACGGTATCAGACGGTTTTGTTGTATTTGACCATTTTCGATGATTTTCATTTAAATTGTGGTTGTCATCATGTAACAACGTATGATGACGTAAGGAACAACGTTTGCAACTACGAGAACCACATGTTGACACTGAATGTTTGTCACTGAAGCAGTTGATACAAAGACCTAGTTGTTTAATTTTTTCACATTTTTCACGTACACTTAGATTTAAAAACTTGAAACACTGGTTTATATAGTGTTTATTATTACACATTTTACATTTAATTTCTAATTTTTCACTGCTAAGAAAGGTATTGATTTGTGGCTTTTGGTTGCTGTTGTTTTTATAGTTGTAAGTAAATTTTTTTGAATTAGAAATGTTTTCATTATTGTGGCTTTGACGCACATTTGAAATTTTTGACTTTTCTATGTTCTCTAATGTATAACATCTGTTTTGTAGAAATAACAGCATATCATCCCATTCGAGAATTTCGTCGATTTTTATCCTCATTTCAAAAAGCTTGCGAGTTTCTGTGTCAATTTTGTTACTAATTAAATGTATTAAAAACATCTCTGACATTTTGTCCATTTTTATATTGACCGAGTTTAAGATTCTTAAATTTTTCACCACGCAGTTTAATAGATTTCGTAGCTCGCTGGAGGATTCTTTTGTTATATTTTTTGATTCAAAAATCTCGCTTATGTGTTTTTCTATAATGATGCGCTTGATTTCGTATCTTTTAATTAAGGCAGACCACAATGAGGTAAATGTATCACTTGGTGATTGTAATGTTGCTGCATCTCGTTGTAGTGACGCTTTTAAGTAATGTTTCGATTGAGGTTAAGTTTGTATTTTCAATAATCAAAGCTGTAAATTTTTCCTTAAAATTTATCCACTCTTCGTAATTACCATTAAATGTTGGCAATGATATGTCTGGAAGGTTAATCTTGTTGACTTTATTTGGTTGCGCTTCTGGAGTTGGCCGTTTTTCAATCGTCACCCCAATTGAATTGAGCTTTCTTTTTATTTTTATGACTGTTTCGTCATATTTACTTTCGAAATCTTGAACATTTTGAAGAATTGCATCGATGTTGTTGTCTTTCATGGTTGAAAGCGCTTCTTCTGTATTTTGGTTGTGTTCATCTTTGATTGCTGTTAAACTTTTCAGTTTTTTATTGAGTAATATCTCGTCTTCGTTATCCAAATTTGCTGAATGAATTCTGTCTAGTCGTTGGTTAATTACGACTTTTTTTGTTCTCTGCCTTGAGAATCTTTGACATTTTGTTTGAGGTTATGTTTTATTTGTTGTAATTTGAATAGTTTTAAATATTAATGTTATAATATTTAATTGATATAATTCATCACCTTTTTAATTGGAATTGAAATGTATTAGTATTATTAAGGTAGATGATTACTAACTTGATTGCTATGATTATGTTAGATTTTTGTTTCAGCTCATTTATTGCAGCACATGTGATGACTGTTGTGCTTTTTGATTAATTATCCGGTTTTTTGAGGACCAAAAATGTTGTTGATGCGGGCACATGAAACCCAGATTAATAGCAGACTGTATTATGTTAATGTAAATAGGTTGAAACGCACTTGGATTTTTGATATTTATTTATTTCCAATTCATTTTGTTTTAACATTTAATTGAAATTGACACCACCATGTTATTATGAAAAACTCTAAAGCTCGACTGTCAAAAATGTAATAAAAACTTTTATCCATATTAAAACTTTAGTTTTATGACAAAAAAAATATGAATTTAAATTGGACTCATACAGTACCACATTCAAATTTAAAATAATTCGTTAAAGTAGTATTTCGACAATGACAATAATTTAAGTTTTGAACACATATGTTATTGTAATGCATTGAATAAATATCTAAGGAAGAGCAACTAGACATTTTGAGCGAAGCATCTAATTTTTAGTATTGGTGAAGTTTGGTAGTGTTTGCATTCTAGCTGGGTGGTACTGTTTACAATTTGCATATTTATATTTTCATTTCTCAAAACAAATAAAAGAAATAATAAATGTTACATATAAATTTAAAAGCTTAATATGTTTGGATAAAATATTTAATTATATTTCCATATATAAATATTTATAATTGTCCATACAACACAAATTTTAATCATATTGAATTACTTTAAGAACACCTTATATTCGGCTGTGATTACGTTTGAAATATGGTTTGACAACGATGGATTAAGAAAAATTACATTTATGTAGGCTAATGAAATATAAAATTAAACTAGAAAATAACAGTTTTTGTAAAGCAAATATTTTATGTTTTTGTCAAAACATCATTCTAAACCCTTTTTATGCGTAGTATTAGTTAAAATATTCTAATCATTAATATGAAATTCGATGATCAAATTTCAGAGTATTTAAGGTTATTCGTACATATTTTAATGCAACACTTCATTTTTATGAATAAACTACTACACAAATACTAATAATTGTTTTGTAAAACATTAATTTAAACTTTAATTTTTATAAATTTTGTTTAGTTTGAATATCTTAGTAGAATTTCGGATAAAAGCTATCATTTTATTTTAAAATACAAAACGAAATATGTCAAATGTCATGGATGAAGAACGCACAGATATACAAATTACATACTTCAAAAAATATTCGTGTAGCCACACGTAATTATTCTTCCTTATATATTAATTCAATGTTGTAATGTTCAGAGCAAATGTAGAGAAATTTTTGTTCGTTTTTGTGGTGAATATAAATTATTTAAATAACGATTTATGTTGCCACACGTTCATATGGAACATAAACGGTACAAAAAAATAATCCAGAATAAAAGTATTTCAATAAAATTTTTTTAATTAATTTAATTTTTAATTCAATTTTTTATTCTTTTAATTAATTAAAAATTTGTGAGTAATACAAACCCCTGGTAAAAGTTGCACATTCGCAATCGCTTTGCACTGTAATATCCATTAACAATGAAATATCGTTTGCTCCACGAAATACCTGTATCAAATATCTAATTAACTGAATAGCAAACGTATTCAAAGTGAAAAAAGCATATTTTCGTAAGCAAAATAGAAAAATATTTGAATACAAGTTTTATCGTTTTGTATTTTTTTGTTTCGTGTTTCCAGAGTTTTTGTAATACGAATAACCAGAGAAAAATATGAAAATTACAAAAACAAATTGAATTTAGCACAAGGAAAAAGGGAGAACAGGGATTATTTAGGTCATGTTTTATTTTGAGGTTAAACAATGTAAACAGATGGAGGATATCTGTTGAATGCGACAAACAATCGTAGTTTGGGTTTTTTGATATTTCAATAAAATGTGGGATTTTAGTTTTTATTAAAACATTTTAGTGTTAGATTAGATTTTGATTATTTAGGTATGCTGGGGTTCTGATGTTAATATTTTATGTGTTTTACATTATGGCTTGTACGGAATGTAGTGATTTTGAATAATGTTTGCAAATAAATGGGGTGAATTATATACATAAGATAAATCATAACTGTTCAAATTTTTATATGTGTTGTTGTACTGTTGTATACAACTTTTTCGGGTGGCTCATTTTCGATACCTAATACTTTGTTAGTTATCAGCTAAAACAATTTTGAATTAAGTTATTTTTTGTGGACTTAACTATATACACAAATAATTTCAAAATCAATGTACATTAATTCCTAAAGGAAACCTTATTTAAAATCCTCACTCTAGTTTGCATTGTATCTTCAGCTTCATACATGTTAATATTTAATATCAAATACTTGTAATTTTTTCGATATTTGATTTGAGAATCCTATTTAAATTACTATAGGATATGTTTATGCAATAATGCCGATCTAAAATAGTATATTAAGAAACTAGTTTCATAATCGACGATTTTATCGCACGCAATCTGTTTAGAAAACAACCCGCGCAGCGGGGAGTTTTCTAAAGGATATGTGCGATAAAACGTCTTATGAAACGAGTTTTGTATACTATTTTTTCTATTCTGCATTTTTTGTCTTGAAATTTTAAAAAATGTGTATTTTATTAAAAAATAGTCAATTTGAAATTTTGTTATTATTACTAATTATTTTAATTAATTAAAATATTTATATTCTTATTAATTTTATTTACATAATTATTCGTTTTAATGTTCACTGACGTTTGTATGACCAATGTGACCAACCTTGAAAGACAAAACTTTGCGTATCGTAATGAAGGCCATTTCGATACGCATTTGGGTATCGAAATGACTTTATTTTAGACGCAAAATAGAAAAAAATAAATTTTAAGTTTTTATATACCAAAACATACAAATTTGGTTTACTATCTGTTTTTAAAATCAGAACAAATTAAACCATCAAAGTTTGATAGAATAATCTGTTTTATAATAACTTCCGGTTAACAAATAATATGAAAACATTAATTATATTTGCTTTAAACATAAAATGATTCTACAAAAATCATTATATATTTGTGTATTTGCAAATACAAAAATTAGAATTTATAATCAAAATGGTCCTTTCCGTATAACTTAGTGATTCTGTAATAAATAAGTAGAAAAAAGATTTTCCTTGCGGCATAATTTCTGTTTCTTCTCATTCGAAATGTTTTATAAATAATATTATAATATTCTTTACAAAATTTTATTTGCACTTTCTTGTTGGTTTTTAATCTGGATACAATCTTTGAGAGGCAACAAAACGAAACAAAAAAGAAATTGTACCAGCCTAAATTCAGTAGGATGTTTAAAGTTACTTATATACATTAAAATTTATTTTTTAGCTTTTTGATACAAAAGAACATTTTTTTATGTACGCTAAGAATTAAAAACGTATAGGTTTTTATTTATTTATTACAAAGAAAATAATCAATATTGAAATCGAATCGAAATTGTATGTCATTTATATTTACACGCATCTGTTTTTTAATTTAAGATATATTAATACAAAGATAATTTTGCTGCAAACATTGTGGTTTTAGGTTGTGTAATATAAAAACGGCCAAGACTGCTATAAGCAAAGTAGTAAAATCCGCCAATTATTTCAACGTAGATATGTGTTGGCTTTGAACCATTAGAGCTTGAGATTTTAATGTTTTGGGTTATTTCAACATGTTTGTTACAATGAGCACCAAGCATTGAACTTTTGTCAAAAGGGCATAGGTATATGTTGTGGCAACATAAATGATCCATCCTGATCATTTATGATTAGGCACAAAATAATTCCTAGTTCAATCCTGCAGCCGTATCAGCTGATATTCAATAACAAAACATAATAATTAAATATACCTGTTTCAGCAATATTAATAATTATATAGCGATCCTGTTGTTTCATCAAACCAGTTAATCCAACGTTTAACTTTTAAATATATATTTAGGATATCATTAATTTCTTATCAGTCGTTCATTGGATTTTATTGAAAATTAAATAAATAAATAAAAATAATAAATGCAAATAAAATGTTCTCAAATAAAGTTTATTTCAAATAAATTGAAATCTTATTTTGTTATACTTATTAAATAAATAAAGTGTTTTATTAAATAAAATAGTTGGAAAGTTATTATTAGTTATTATTGTGAAACTATTATTATTGGGTCAAGTAAGTGGCCCAATAATGTTAGCTCAATACTTATAAATCAGCATTGTATATTGCTTCACTTAAAAAAGACCTAAGGAGTAGATGCATGAATCTCCAAAAGAATTTTTTGGCATTTCCCGATATTTTCTTGAGTCTTGACGTTAAGACCAAATATATCCGGTTGACCTAACGAACAAATTATTGTTCCGAGAAAAATTCGAACCAACACGTCTTCAATATATATAACAAATTATAACTTCACCATCAATTTTATAATTACAACTGGTAAGAATATTTAAATGTTTAATTATTAATGAGCTAATTAAAGTGTTAATCTAATGAAAATGTTTGATTAAAAGACTTCTTATACACTTTAATAATATAATATTATTAAAGTTTATAAGAAGTCTTTTAATCAAAAACTTTCATAAGAATATTTATTATTACAACTCGATAAAATGTTCCACTGGACCATATTACAAATTATAAATATGCAGGATTTCTAAAATGTAAGTGGAATCTGAATATGCATAGAAAAATTTATTTAAGAAATTTTATTTTTCACTAATTGTGCATGTTCAAATTCAAATTGTGCACCTCTTTTATATTTACAATGAGATAATATGACTTTCGTAATAATAAATTTATAACTTTTATTTTATTTTAATCTAAAATTATGTGCAAAAGAAATTCTTTTGTAACGTAATAAAAACATAAAAAGCAAACGGGCACTTTGAATAATTAATTTTAGTGATTTTTAGTGAATTATTATATTTATTTAATATTTTTTGTTTGTTATTTTTCATGTCGGGTTACTGATATTTAAATTTATATTTTTATAATATTAGGAAAATTGTGGAAAATTAATATTATTGTACATTGACAACTCATTTGAAAAAAAAAACATTTAATTAAAGTACTAAAAAACCTAAAATAAAATCCTCAACCATTAAACGCCTTTTGAACTTTTTCCCTGTAATGAACATAAGCAATACAATAATCAAAATAACAAAACCGATACTAACCTTGACAACAAAGACAAATAAAAAGGTTGGATGGTCAGTTTTCAAGACGCAAGTCGCCGTTTAACCGTTTTTAAATTCTGAAGCACATTACAAGAATATTAATTAAAAAAAACAAAAAAAAATCCCCTCCTGAAAATTTTAAAAAATGTTAATAACATATGTACCTTCCATATGTTCAAAAATCAAAAATTTTTAAAATGCGCATTTCTAGAAAATCGATTTTGAATTTTTTACCGTTATTTTTCTAAATAAAATGTTCAAGGTCATATAATGTGTATTACTATTTTGATTAGCTCTGTTTAATACCTACATTTTGACATAACATTAAAACTAGTTCAGTAGTTTTTAGTGTACAGCCATTTCAATACACCAAAGTCGAGCTATTTCTTGATTTTTTGTCTCCCTGTATCAAGACGGGGTTAAAAAAAAAAATGATGCCAACAAATTCCGATACCTAAATATACAAAATTAAAACCTTAATGGCAAAATTGCATGTTTTTGACTGATTTCACGTGTTTATTTCCAATAGCGGATTAGAAGATCCTAGTCATAAAAGTCATGTATCAAATATTTCTGTATTTATGCCTGAAAATTATATGCACATTCGGTATACATGTTTATATGATTTAAAAATGTTAAATTAAAACAAATAGGTATGTCATTAGCATTCAAACACTTTTAAACTTTAACTAAATTTATAAAAATATACACTAAAATATTTTAAAAAAAAGCTTAAAAATTAAAGTGCACGAAATGTGCATAAACTCGTGCACCATGTACATAATGTTTGTCGGGAAAAAATATTTATTATTTCCGTATTCAGATAGGACGATAAATCAATTCTATATTGACTATTATCATGGTTTCAACACTTTAATTCTGACGAGGTACAATCCTTTTACATTTATTTATCAAAATTAGCTAGAAGCAAGATTAATTCACCTCTCAGTTCACCCAATATTTGTAAAACTTCATTGCTGTTATTATTTTTTTTTTCTTAGATATAAACTATTTTGATATTTTGCAATAATTGCACGACATAATATGATATAGAGTAGTTTGCTTTTTTTTCTCATATAGTGTCATAAATTGTCACACACGTGTTCTGAGGAGTGTGGTAGATTTGATATTTGTTTGTTGCAAAATTGGATAGATGTAGTTTTGCTTATATGTAGCTAATTTTCTTTTTAAAGTTGGTTCGATATCTGTTTGTAATTAGTTTGTTTTGTTTAAACTAATCTGATACACCAGATTCTACATATACACAAAACTGTCTGATCTCAAAATCTACCTATTTCTAGCGGATATCCTGCCGCTCGGACTTTTTTTATTTTTTGTGGTAGGTTTTTTGCTTGTAGATTTAAAAAAACATCGCAATAATTGTAAAATTTTGAATCAAATGAGAAAGTTACGCACGTCATGAAACGTCATTGGAAGAAATTTTGGTTTGAGAGAAAAACAAACAAAAAAATTGGTTATGATGATCAACTATTGATCGGTTGGTTCAACCTTGACATTTTTGTTTTGTTTCCTGGGTTTTGTAAAACATAAAGGTTTTTAATACTTCATAAAACCCGGTGTTGTTACCTGCTATTCAGTGTTTGATTTCAGAAAGAGATTGAGGAACAATGTTGAATAAATTGACAGTCAAAGTTGAAATTGTTGCAAGGGTTGAAACCGTAACAATTTGTTTTTTAATGATCACTATGGCTAAAAAATCCTAATGTCTTATATATCTTCAGAATATCTCCACTTTAAGCTTTAATATCAACAGTAACATTAAAATCTTCCGTATTTTTTGCTCAAGACTCAAAACTCATAAAACTTTTTTTGTTTTATTCTAGGGTATATTCCGTGCCATGCCTTACCTAAATAGAATAAATTAAAATAAATACCCAGGTAAAGTGAAAAAAGTTAAAGAAAAGCAAACAAAACGGTGTTACCTTACTATTTCATCTATTTTTCTTAATGCATAATTCAAAATAGCTTAAAGGCTAAATACATTATTGGTTTATAAATCAAAAGCAAAAGTTTTCGTTTCTTTTGATTAAATTGATTGAATTGTTACTTTTTAAATTGGTAGGAAAACATTATAAAAGAAATTAGAATGAAAAAAGAGAAAGATTGTCTCCCTTTTATAAGTATTTTGAAACATGGGAAAAAATGAAAAATAAAAGGGGAAATTGATTTAGGTTTATTGTCTATAGCATAGTTGATATGCAAAAATTCAAATAATGTGCAAACATTCAATTCATCAAAGCTATAAAAATATATATTTGTCCATACGTGTTACCCGTTTCTTATATATTCGTTGTAAAAACACGGTTAAATGAGGTTGGAAATTTATTTTTACGACATACTGACTGCTTGCATATTTTTTTGAAAATAACTAGACATCACTTTTTTCGAATAGTAGGATACCAATTTAGTTACCACCGAACAATCATTTGTCTCGTTTAGATTATAAAAGTTTCTAAAAATAATGAATTAAAAACAGTTATTGATAGAATTAATCTCTTCAAAACACTTAAAAAATCATAATTTATACACTGAAATTTGAAATCAAAATAAGTAAATAGCAAGTGGATTTATAACTGATTAAAATGTTAATAACTTCAATATATGTAATATTTGCATTTTATTATAGAAAGAATAAATCAAATAAATCAGATTGTTTTATTTTATTTATTTAAATCAGACAGATTGTTTTATTTTATTTATTTTTAATTTGGACCATTTCTAGAAAGTGACACCACTTTTCATGTTAACTTCAATATCAATAATGCTCCGATCTATCTCTTTTGTAGTTTTGGTTTGCATCTATACTAAAAATCTACCCAATTATCAATGAATAAATAAATAACTAAATAACTCTGCTAAACAACGTATTCGCAAAAGTGTAGTTTCGAGATAATTGGGTTTAAAGATTTTTCGATTTTCTGATTTTCGTAAACTCGGCAGCACTATCGAATGAATAAAGATATTGGAAAAAAAATTTCTACCAATTAATCTTGACTAATTTCCCCACAAGATGTTAAAATTTCACATTGTTGCCTGCTGGCTTTTCTACCTAAAAAGAGGTGAAAAGTCAATCAGGTACCTTATACGTTATTTCATATTTCATATACGTTATTTCATTTTGCATGGAAGTACGATTAAGCCTAAAACTAATTACTATTGAACTAACGCATAATATTCTTACAATTTTTTATTTATATGAACCGGTATATCATGTAGTAATGAATGATGCTTATACAATATTTTAGATTTACCATTTCGTGTGGCGATCGTAATGTATGTAAAGTATACGACACTGATTTTACCCAAGTTATTATTCTGTAGGAATTGAAATATCGTACATGCACTTACGCTGTTTCAATATTTAACCAAATTAAAATTTGCATGTACGTTAATTAACAATATATTAGTTTTCACCCCCAGTTATAAAAAAATTGGAAAATGTTAAAATGCCACTTTATAGACATCCTTATGGGAAATGCAGAGCACCCATTATATAATAACAACGTATATATGGCATACGTTATTTCATTATTAAAGCGACGATATTATATTATATTATATTAAGAACCTCCCCTGTTCTATATAGCTCCGTTTCTTTATGATATTTTAGAAAGAAAAACACAATTTTTTATTTTAACAAAGTTTTCCTTTTGTCTCTTAAAATAGTACATTATGATGCAAAGACGTGAAGCACCCACATTCAGTCCAAAATGGTTTACGTCTGTGCATCATATACTATTATTTATTCGCCCAAGCAAAATATTTAAACAAAACTGTTTAATTTAAATCAATATTCAAAATTTTATAAATTTTAAAATAAAAATATGTTGAACAAGTAACCTTTGACCAAAATAATTGTTATTTTTTTAAACAAATCGTATAATGTAACTATGACAACAAAATATAAACAATTGTTTTGACTGGGTTATGAAATTTTGAATTTAAGGTTGCTTTGATAAAAATTTCTATTTCTTATAGAATTTAAACAAATACAAATGTTTGTTACTTTTTTGGACGTAACTATGACAACAAAATAAATGGTTAAGATACATTTTACGGCCGCAAATTACAGTAACAAAGTAACACTTTAATACATAGGCGAATAAAAACGTTTTTTTTTGTACGAGTATACCGTAAAATGCAATTTTACGATTCAAAAATCGAGAGTAAGCAGGCTATTTCTTCCAATTGAAATAACAATGCGTAAAATTAAAATTAAATAAATTGGTTGCTAAAAAAATTTAGAAAACAAACCCGAAAAATTACTTAAATTTAACGATTTTCTCAAAAAATATTTTACAAAACACACACTCAAAAAAAAACTAAGTAAATTTTTTATATATATACAACTCAAAAAATATTTTTTACCTTTACCAAAAATATTGTATATTACAAAAAAATTGTTTGAAAAAACCACAAACTTATTTGATTTACAAATTATTTTTGGATGTGAAGGAAAAAAATTGTTGTTTTATCAAAAAATCTTGTGTGTTGTATGTTTATAAAAATTTTGTAAGTTTCCTTTATTTTTTGGAGTGTATATACCTACTTAGCAATACGAAAGATCAAACACAACTGAAAAATAAAATTTTTTAAATAAATTAATATTAATAAATTAACATTTAAATTAACAAATTAATATTTAAAAAAATGTAGTTTTTATAGAAATTTAGGCAAATAAATATCAAATGAAAAACTACTTGGATTAAACAATTTTCTCAACAAATATTTTACTGTTTTGTGCAGTGTTCCGATTTTTATTTTATTTTGCCCCTAAAAAGTTTTTTGTGATTAAAAAAAAGTGAATTTGATAAAATTAAATATAAATTATGTGTAAACTATATAAATATTTTGTGTTTACACGATTATTTTAATGTAAATTTAAATCGAAAATGTTTTGTTTTGTTACCAATAACACAATAATGAAAATCATGCGGTTCAAAGAACAGACTTTTAGCCAAATTCAGAATTGATGTATATCAAAAACCTGAAAAAACCACATTATTTTTCGCCCTCAGATATATTAATTTATTTTTTTTACTTTTATTTCGTTCAAAGAAAAGAGGAATAAAATAAAATCTATTTGTTTTAAGCTATCCGTTTACCTTTATAATATGTAGTACATACATATTTTTGTTTGTTTTGTTTTATTCTGGTTAGTTTTCGACCTATTTCGTTGTTTGATAAGAAAAGAAAGATTTTAGAAATTTATATGATTGAATCGTCGTAATTTTAGATAATGATCTCCATTTTGGTAAATTTTTTTTAAATAATTTAATAATAAATAATTTTTAATTTCTTATGCATGAATTAAATTATGAAGTAAATAATATTATTTATAATTATTTATTTAAAATGATTTAATCGACGAATGTAGTTAAAATTAAAATAAATATTATATTAATATATAAATATAAATATAAATTAATTAATTTTTTCGATTATTATTTTTAATAATTAATTAATTTTAAATAAATTTTACTTCTATCTATTCTGACTGATAACGCCAAATGCACGTTTTTTTTAAACTGTAAAAAAACATAAGTCGCGTTCGATTTGACTGAAGTCTGTAGATTTTACAGTATTATCTGAAAAAACTGTATCGAACTGTTGTTGTTTTTTTCGTAAACTAAGTTATTTTCTATTCATATCGACCTCACTTATTTTTATACAAATTTTAACCAAACTAACTACAACTTTTAACCAAAAAAAAAGAAAACAAAAAATTGTTATAAAAAAAACTCTGAGAGCATTATATTTATTTTTTTCAAATAACTATCTGCCAGCAAAACCTTTTCTCGGAAATTTTTATTTTGCCTATAAAGAGCTTATTCGTAAATGTTTAAATATTATCCTAAGCGCAAGAGCGAAAAACAAAAAATAAAAATAAAGCCCACATGATTTTATTTTTAAATTAAGTGCGAGCGCCTTAAAGAACTAAAAATCTGATCACTGATTTTGTGTAAATATAGTATATGTGTCTTAATTTATGCAGATAATACACAATCTTACTCGTACAAAAAATCTTGATGTAATTCGGGCATAAAGTATCTTTTTTGCCTTTGAGTGTTTGTTGCAATCGGCTAACGCCTCGAGCAACAATTCCACCCTCAAGCTAAAAAGACCTACTTTGCGTCCTTAATACATAAATAGCAGTTTTACTTTATAAAGCCTCGTTGACACTAAGATAGTTTAGAATCCACTAGTCAGCGAGTTTACTAGAAGCTTGTAAACTCGCCTAGTGTAATTTATGCTTACAATCTAAACTAGCAGATCTACTGAAAAAGTTGGTTGGTTGGTTTCTTTACAATCTACTTGCCAGATTTTAAACTCGTCAACCAAAAGCTTGTAAACTATCTTAGTGTTATCGAGGTTTTACTGTGATTTGCGGCCTTAAAGTGTCACTTTTAACCATATATTTTGTTGTCATACATAGTTACATCCAAAAAAGTAAAAAAACATTTGTATTTGTTTAAATTCTATAAGAAATAGAAATTTTTATCAAAGCAGCCTTTCAATTCAAAATTTCATAATTCAATTTGAATATTTGGTATTTTTTGTTGTCATAGTTATACTTATAAAAAAATAAAAAATATTTTGGTCAAAAGTTACTTATTCAACATATTTTTAGTTCAAAATTCCTAAAATTTTTAATATGATTTAGATTAAACAATTTTTGGCTTATGGCGAACAAAATATAGTATATGACGCATGAACGTAAGTCATTTTGGAGCTAATGTGCAAATCTCGGCTGGTGCCTCGATTCGCATAACTCCACATAAATCTAAAAACCTTAGATTTACGTCCCTGTATCATAGTTTACTTTTTTGTATCTCATGTTTATGCCTTTGGATAGCACTTATACATGTGTTTTATGAAATATATGTTGCCATGGCGTATTAAAATATATTGTTTTTTAACCATGGTGGGCGAGACTCATTGAAGTTAGTAAATGAATTTGTTGTGATAATATCTGTTGATGCCGATTTTATAAATTGTTACCATGGTTTTATTAAAGGCTGTTATAATATAATTCATAATAAAAATCATAAACTTTTAGAAAAAAATAAACAATTATTTTAATTTTAATTTGTTTATTTTTTTATTACGCGGTAGTGTGTAGTAAATATATTACGTTACTGTCAACAATAATCAAGCTTCCCACATGCTATTCTAAAAACTGAATTATAAGTGACTATGTCTTGTTTGGTCGTACAACACTATTGTGTACTGCTAGTGCTAAACGGTTTGACCAAGCTTGCAGCTATCTCTAATATTCGCATAACATACTATTAACAACTCAACCTTGTCCTTAAATTTTAGCTATCCAATAAACGAAAGAAAAGAGAAACGGAAATCTTTTTTTTACCATTAGTTGAATCAACATAAATTAAAATCAAGAAAATTTAATTTTGAAAGAAGGATCTGGGCTATAAGGAATTGTCTACGTTTAATTTGATTTGGTGTCAAAAATTTTAATAATAAATTTAATTGTGATCTGAATGATTATTTTGTTTTCATTTTATACAAATAAGATTAAGAAAATTCAATAGACCTGAATCATATACTTCCCCCTGTTGCAAGAGTTAAATTTTATAACAGTTTGTACAAAATGAAACGATTAATTTAGATCTAGTGATAATATTATTTATACAAACTTCTTGTTATTATTATTTAAACTATTACTTATAATATATTTTTTCGGCTAACGGCTGTAAAGTTTAACTTTACTGCCGCTGGGTAGTAGCTAAAGTCTTACTTTTTAGCCGGCGTCTGCAAAAGTGACGTCATTTTTACTTTTTCTGCCGGCGGCTGTAAAGTAACTTCCATATTTTTACGGCGGCTGTAAAGTAATTTTCATATTTTTACGGCGGCTGTAAAGTAATTTTCATATTTTTACGGCGGCAGTAAAGTAAAATAAAATGATATTATTAATTTGTTCAAAACAGAATGCATTTCAGTTCATTTTAATGAATAAAAATAAAAAAAAATTAATTTCAGAAAATTTATTACCTAAAACATATTTTTAAAAAATTTGATGCATTAATTTCATATTTTTAAACAAATTTAAACGTTTGCCGAAAAAATAGTGTATTGAATTCGGAGCTAAAGTGACTTTTTGTGTTTCGTCTATAATTGTCGGCCTCCCTACGGTCGGCCGCCAAACTATAGACTCAACACAAAAAGTACGACTTTAGCTCCTAATTCAATAATATACTATTAAACATATTTTATCTACTTTGAAGTTTGATTCGGTAATGTCAAACTTGTTGACATTTAAAATAACTGCGTAAGTTTTTATTTTGCCGCACTAATTATTATTACAGCATTATTTTTTAATTGGTTGAATTTACTTATATCAATATTTTCTTCATTGAGATTGTACCTCTCAGCGTGGAGTAATGTGTCCATAACGAAGATGACTTTTTTTCAGATTTGCCTGCGAAAAAGGCTAGCAAAATTCTCTCAGATGCCTCCTTTATATTTCTTCCATTGCACCAATCTTCAAATTTTTTATACTCCATTTCGTATCTCACTTTTGATTTTGCTGGTATCAGTAGTGAAATCGCTGCATTTGCCACATTTTCCACATCGGAGTCTTCTGCCGAAAAACTCATTTTTAACTATTATTTGCCTGTTACTAAATACTATAAATAAGCAATGAACAGAATATTGTGAAACAGCGATAGTAAACAAATCACCGGCATACTATTTTATTATTTAAAAATGTTATTTCTTTTATTTTATTACTTTTATTTCTTAAATTAATTAATAAAGTTGATAGTAGATAAAACGTTGTACAATATTCATTTCGTAACATCATATTACGATACGAGATGGGAAAATTGTCAAGCGAGGCCGTAGGCCGAGATTGATAACCCATCGTAAACCCATTCGCTACGAAATTCATATCATAAATAACTATTAGGTTACTATAATTATTATTTTAATTTTGTGGGTTAATTTTAATTCTTGCTTAAGAAGGGACCACAATGCTACATATTGACAAGAACGTAAAAGTTTCTTTAACTATTTTCCTTGCTTGAAAAGTTAAAAACTTTTCTGAAATTATAATAGAGGGCATGTGCAGATTTATTCCTAATAAATTGGTTATATCGAAGGTCAATAGTAAATGCAAAAAAACGATAAAAATAAAACTCTTCGAAAGTCTAACCCAAACAAAACTGACGTAAACCTTAAACTGTGGTTAAAAGAGAGGAATTTATGTAGGAAACTAATAGATGAAGAAAAACATTCTTTTAATACGGAAAAACTTCCAAATTTCTTGTCCTCCAATCCAAATTAAGGAGCCTGCAAGGCTCTTTTGGAGAAAGAGTCGGTGAAGTTTCTAGTAGTTGTGGTTGCAAATAATATGAAGTGGAATGCTCTTATTTTTCGCCTAGCAAATAGTCGCTGTTCAAAAATTGAGGTTTTAGGACGATGTCGTAATTTTTTTCAATAGAAATCAAATTCTTTTAGTTTACAAGTCATTTATAGCTGCCGCCATAGAGCCTTGTCTTACATATGAGGTAGATTATACTTAAGTAGTTTGAGGTGTCTTGAATCTGTGCAGCAGAAAGAAGAACCAATTAGCGGCATTTTTGAATACTGTGTTACACTCAAATAACAAGACTTCTCTTTTCGAATTAGTTTAGTAAGTCACAATTCAATTCTCTTTTAGGTTTAAAGATATGCATCACTGTAGTGCAACGCAAGATTTGATACTTAATTTTAACCGTCAACCATTAAGGTGTTGTATAGTTTACAAATGCGACTTCGCATACAGTTATCATAAACAGCTAGAAGAAGTGAATGAAATAAATAATCATTATCATCACCATTTTCAATTATGACCGGGCCACCATTTTCAATGACCTAAAAAGCTACTTATGTAACGAAGGAGCGGTACCTTTTAAATACAGGGACTATTAATAATAGTTTTAAAATTCAATTTTATAATTAACAAATTCATATATAATTTCATATAATTTTTAACATAAATAAAACAAAATAAACAAAATAAAAATTACTAACTAAATTAATAATTATTTTGGTGTGTGTGAGCTATTAAGAACAGCTTCTTGTGATTTTCAAACCATGTCTATTTTAAATTGACTTTTTTGTTGTGCTCCCATTTTCTTCATATCACAACAAATCGAATTGAGAAAAATTTGGTCTTCGTCGTTTTGGGGTGTTTTCAAAAACTGTTTTTGAAATGAAGTTCATGTTTCTAAGAACATGTCAGAAACTTCATCCCTGTTTTTCTTTTTTTGGGGTTTTTCCGTTGTGGTGAATGACATCCCACTGGAACTGTCTTGCATTTCCTCGTCTGAATTAGTGGAGTCTTGATTTTCGAATGTGTTTTCGACCAAACTATAAATACGAAAAATTTACAAGCTTATTCGTATTCGTTTAAACCGTTTATTTAAAATCCTCACTTTCCTGGCTTAATACTGTCGCTTATAAACGACATTGAATTGTACAGTTCCCATTGCGATATGTACACATATCCCGACCCCGATGGTTGTTCAGTTTTTCTTCTTTCTCTTACAAATGTAAATCCACTTTTTCTTTGCTAAAATTAAATTAAATTTATTAAATTAAATATGTAAGTAGAGGGATACAATCAATTACCATCCAAATCAAATTTAGCGCCTATTTGTTACCAAATTTGCTCTTTCCTAAATTTATCAATATATGAACTATTTCTTTTATCATAAATTTCAGGGTATGTTTTTATTGTTTCAACAAATTCTTCGGCGTTGAACATTTTTTTTAAAACACAAAATTATTTATACACAATATAATTAATTGCACAAATCGATATTTTAAATTTTTGTATGTTGTTTATACAAAAGTACCATATTTGAGGTTATGTCTTCCGTAAAAGTTTGAATTTGTGTTTAGTGTCCGTTCCGATTTTTTCCCCTCCGTTCATTGTGTTTTAATTTCCGTTTTTCATATAAACTGACAGTTGAAATATAACGGAGCGGACGGAACGGATCTATTGTGTTTGCACCTTAAGTCTTAACTGTTGACGGATGCATATTTGTTATTAAATTTAGTATAAGTTTTTTTAGGGTTCCGTTTTTTATACGGAACACTATTGGTGAGAGTAAAACGAGTTTTTCACATTATATCGATTATCTCGTAAACCATAAATACTATGGACTTGAAATTTGAGGTGCGTATAAAACTAATCTGTCCACATGAAATGACGAATACAAATAAAACTAAAGTGGTTTTCGTTTGGTTTACAGGGGTTCGATGTGAGACCTTTGAGAAAATAGATTTTTTTATAGATTCAAGTAGGGTATCATATGAAAGGGCTTCATTTCAGTATTTCTTAAAAATTTATCTTGGAATTTTACACTTCACCATTTTTTGTATAATTCTGAATAATGACGTTTTTTTCGTGTTTTCTTAACTCGATTAGCTCCGAACCTAACTGATCGAAAATTTTCAAATGTATTTGGAATGATAGAAAAATTAGTACAATTTTAATAAAAAATATATAAAAGTGTCATATTCTCATAATTAGATTTATTAAGGGGGTGGAAATGAGGAGGGGTAAAAACACTATTTAAAATGTGGTCAAGTGGGGTGTTATTTGAAAGAGCACCTAATTTAGAAAGCATTGCAATTTTTTTAGAATTTTGCAATGCACAGTTTTTGAGTTATTGTCAAAAACATACCGTTCCCCCCCCCCCCCCCCCCCCTTCGTTTCGACACTGATTGACAGAAAAATTTGGAAAAATTCACAGAGTTAGGAAATTTGGTAAATTTTGTATGAAAATTATACCGAAGTCTCAAATAATTATATTTCTGTGTGTTTAGGGGACCGGTGTAGAGGGTAAAAAAAAACTTTTTTTGACCCAAGCGAATGGAGTGTCATTTGAAAGAACACCTAATTTAAAAATCATTGCAATTTTTTTTATAATTTTGCGGTGCACAGTTTTTGAGTTATGATCAAAAATGTTCAAAATTCAGACCGTCCCCCTGTGTATCAAATATTTATTAATCGTTTTGAAAGGGTAGGAATGGTAAGGTGAAATAAAGCTTTTTTAACCCGAATAGCAATATCGAGTGGGACTGGCGTGTACATTTTTAGTCATTTCATCCTTTATACTGATTCTTAGAGCAATTCTTAATTTTGCAACTCTTTTAGAGTGAATATAACCAGTTATCCAAAAGAAAGAAGACTTTATTTCAAAATTATCACGGTCCTTTACTATCTATTGTATATTGTATTGTATTGTATGCCATAAGTGGGCCCAAAAGGTGGCGTAAATTCTCAAGGTTCAAATCAGATTGATGTGATTTGTTAGTTTGTGTAAAGATCCACGTTTGTAATCCATTCATAATTACTGGTTTAATAAATTTCTTGTATAACTTTAGAAAATGTTGAGTTTTAATTGAATGGTAGGTTCGATAACCTGCAATTATTTTAGGGTTAATATTTGTTTAATATGCTATTGTTTAAGTCAAACATTGATCTTTTGTTAATTTTAAATATTGTTAAAATTATACGTTGTTTTTCAAGCACCGACCTAAATGTCGAACTTATGTAATCTAACACAAAAAAATTGTTGCTATAGAAAGAACTGAAAATTTTAGTAAAGCGATGAGCCTATAATTCTATGGAACACGAAAAATATAGCGAAGCTTTAAATGATTTTATTCTTATGTGTTTAGGGGATGGGAGTGGGGAAGGGTGAAAAATCGTTTTTTGACCCGCATGAGTGGTATGTCATTTGATAGAGCAGATGCACCGTTTTTGAATTATTCTCAAAAAAGTGCAACAAAAAGTTCCCCCCCCCCCCCTATACGTTTCTTCGTTGATCGACAGAAAAATTTGAAAAAATTCATAGAGATAGGAAATTTGATAAACCCTTAACGAAAAATATAGCAAAGCCTCAAGTAGTTTTAATTCTACGTGTTTAGGGGATAGGAGTGGGGAATCGTGAAAAAAAGGTTTTTTGGCTCGCATGAGTGTCATTTGAAAGAACACCAAAATTAAGAAACATTACAATTATTTTAGAATCTTGCGATGCACAGTTTTTGAATTATTGTCAAAAAAGTCCTATTTTAGCGTTAACACCACTCCACCCCTAAATTTCGTCGTTGTTTAACAGAATTGAGTCGTTCCTTAGCTACCATAAATAGCTATGGATATCATTTAACCTAAAGTAATATTTTTTATATCATTTCGATCAATTTAGATGAGATTGACATTAACTATTGATATTTACGATGAACCATTTAGTTTTTATGTGTCTATGGTCTGGCAATATAAACCCTTTACAACACAACTTTATGTAAATTATTTTGATATTGTTTTCTTTACATTCACGGAACCCTTGACGAGCGAATTTTATTCGCACTTGTCTGACTTTTTTCTTTCTATAGCTTTGATAAAAATAAAAATTAAATCAAAAATTAGTTCTTGCAACGACAGCAGCTGAAGATGGAAAATTATTCCGAAATGCATATTGCAAAAAATTTATAAAAATAAATAAATAAATCATTAAATTTGTTTTTTGTTTTAAAAATAAAATCTTGTGAAGTTAATCATCGGAGGTGTTTTTGATTCGTTTTAAGCCGCAATTAGACTATTGCAAAACTCTGCAATATTTCTGCAATAGTCGTGCAATGGTAGTGTGTAAAATATTCATTGCAGAAAAGTTTGGCAATGAACTCATTGCAAAACATTGCAATGACTAATAGCAATGTTTTGCAATACCAAACTTTTCTGCAATGAATATTTTACAGTTTACACACTACTATTGCATGGCTATTGCAGAAATATTGCAGAGTTCTGCAAAAGTCTAATTGCGGCTTTAGTCTAACTAATAACTTTACTTATTTTATGTTTTTTTCTCTCATCTAAAGATTCTTAATCCCATCTTGTTATCTACAAGTTGTGGTGATTTTCGATTGAATATAAAATAAACTGAAATACTTACATTATAGGGATATGTCATTTCACATACTTACTTACTTTAATAATTATAAACATACGCTATTTATTGATAAATAATAATTATATTTCTAATTTTAAAACTATTTAAAGTTGTGAATAATAAATTGTGGTTTTTATATAAAATATATACAAAATTTAAAACTCATCTGAGCATGATTAATGTTAAGTAAAGTTTGCGGTTTCCACATTGTTTTTAAATTTATGGTAAAATAATGGTGTTTTGAAAGTAAATATTTTATTGGTCACCATTACGGTATCGCAACAACAAAATGGTAAAACAATCGATTATATTTATTAGAGCAAAAACCACAATATTTCATTAAAATAAACAGAAGAACTACCAAAGAATAACAAAAAAAACTGAATCAATGTTTCCTTATTAATTTCTTGGAATACACCGACCTTGTAACAAAATGATAATAGAAATAAACAATAAATAAAACGCCACATTAACTCTCTAATGATTACAAGAATTAAATCAGTAAAGAAAAGCGAAAATAAAATTAGGTTAACAGGTCATTACGTCAGTTAAGGTAGGAAGGAGGATGTTGGCAAATACAATTAATTGAAATTCTATTCTTGTTTTGTACAGGAAAGTTTGTTTCATTTTAAAAACTAAATAAATATGGTCTACACAAACTTCAAGTATTGGCAAACTTGCTTTAACTGGTAAGAGGGGAGGGAGAAGGGTGCATAGACAGTAAAATTTTACTGATGATTGTATGATGAAAGAACAACAAGTTTCAAATCAATTCAATATCAAAATAATTCTTATTTCTTTTTGGTAATAAATGTTTTTAAAATTTTAAAATTAAAAACAATAGCAAAAACAAATAAATAAAAACCTTTGTTTATTTATTTATGTATTATTTACATCCGTCGTGTGAAGTACATTTGTGGTAAATTTTATTTATATAAAATAAGACATGTTTTGATAACTTACAAATTATTATCCTCAGTCAGTATAAACAAAAATCCGCGAACAACTCAAGTTTGAAATGTACTTCACATGACGGATGTAAATAATACATAAATAAATAAACAAAGGTTTTTACTTATATGTTTTTTCTAAAATATTGTGAAGTTGGTGAAAATATTTCACACAAAATACAGAAAGTTTTCTTTCATCATGAATTTTAAAAACGATATTTGCTGAGCTTACAAATCACAAACCGAGCAGTAAAATTTGATAAGAAAGATAATGGAGAACTAAAGTAAAAATTGTGATGATAGACAATTTAAGAATAATTTTTCTTCTTTGGAGAATAAACGTATTATAAAATCGATTATTTTCAACCAGATAAAAAGAAAATACAGCATAAAACTAGATGCATTAAAGGCATCATCTCTAAAAGATTCTTGAAGACATTAAACGAAAATCAAAACTAAAAGTTTGCCTTAAAATCTCTTTCTTATCGTTTGTTTATATCAAAAAATTATATTGACAGAAATACATGCATTGTCTGAAATCACAAAATTATACCATTTTAAATTGAGCAGCACTTAACAAAGGAACAAATAATTTCAGTTTGTTAGTAAATCTAAACAACTACATTATTTATAATATGCATACTTAACCGTTAGAAAAAACTCATAATAAAGTAAAAGCGACAAACAAAGTTTTATAAACTTTATGAAAAGCTTTTCATGGTTATTAAAGCAACAAACAAAACCAACACAATACTTTAAGCAGAATGTTGAGTACAACAAAAACTTTAAACGTATACTCTCATGAAACAGTGTTACATTGATTATATACTAATATAATACATATACACATATTATATATGTATAGTCAATGTGTTTTACTTGGTTTTTATTCACTACATTTTTTGTGTTACTGTTTTATAAAAATTGTGCTTTATTATTTGTATCAAAAGTAATGACGAGTTTGATGTATTTTATAGGAACTGAGTTGTTATGTGATTAATTGATGTTTCATATGGATTATTATATGTTTTTATTGTTGTACTTTTTTCTACATCAATAGACTGAAAGTGTTTATTAATTTTATATATATATATATATATATATATATATATATATATATATATATATATATATATATATATATATATATATATATATATATATATATATATATATATATATATATATATATATATATATATATATATATATATATATATATATATATATATATATATATATATATATATATATA
>CAVNZG010000358.1:0-26000 GCA_963693315.1 Diogma glabrata
TCTGACAAGCATGAGCAAGTGACCTGATACACTAAATTGGATTGTTGATCTAAAGGGACTTTATCTTTAAGGTTTGAGAAGAGTGTCTCCAAAGATAGATTTGATCTTCCCACTGTCTTTATGTTGTATCGACTCAACAATGCACGTATTTTTTCGAATAAGTGTTTAATATATGGTAACGATACATATCTTTCCGCTGGATCTCTTATCCTTCTGTTTTCTTGACCCTGGGTGTGTTTAAAAATGTTGCCTTTAATTGTTTTTTTAACCAAAACTTTGGGATATCTTAGGCCGAAACGACGATGTGTTACCAACACTTGGTTTTAAGATTTCGCTGGTAAGACGGTAAGAGGATAAATGTAAGGTAAGGTAAGACGATAAATTGTAAGTTGGTGAACCAATATCAGTTGATGAACCAAAATTCAGAAGAATTCATCGGCAAAATTAAAACAGTGGTTTTACCACCAGACTATGTATTACTATCACTAGACGTAGTGTCACTGTTTACTAACATAGATAGTAAACTTGTCATTGAACTAATCAACAAAGACCGGAGATCCATTAAAAGAAAATCAAAAACCAAACTATTAAAAGCTCAGTTTATGGAATGTTTAGAATTGGTTCTAAAAAACTGTATTGTTACTTTTAACGGGAAAACTTATTTACAAAAGTTTGGTTCTCCAATGGGTTCTCCGATTAGTCCCGTTTTGGCTAATTTAGTGATGGAATACATTGAAACATCTGTACTGTCATCCCTTACATTTTCTACAGCCTTCTACTATAGATATGTAGACGACATTATTACCGCAATTCCAGCACAAGAAACTGACAATTTTTTAAAAGCGTTTAACGATTTTAATGAGCACATCAAATTCACACTGGAATTAGAAAGTTACAGTTGTTTATCTTTTCTGGACACAAAAGTGATAAGAAACAACGATGGAACATTATCAACAAACTGGTGCCACAAAGACACCTGGTCAGGCCGATACTTAAACTATAAATCTTGGTTACCACATAACTACAAGATCAACACAATTAACATTCTGTGTGACAAAATAATTAAACTGTCCGATGAACGTTTTCATAATGAGAACTTCAAACTTTTGGTGAATACTTTGACAAATAATGGATATCCCAAAGTTTTGGTTAAAAAAACAATTAAAGACAACATTTTTAAACACACCCAGGGTCAAGAAAACAGAAGGATAAGAGATCCAGCGGAAAGATATGTATCGTTACCATATATTAAACACCTATTCGAAAAAATACGTGCATTGTTGAGTCGATACAACATAAAGACAGTGGGAAGATCAAATCTATCTTTGGAGACACTCTTGTCAAACCTTAAAGATAAAGTCCTTTTAGATCAACAATCCAATCTAGTGTATCAAGTCACTTGCTCATGCTTGTCCGAATACGTGGGTAATACAAATCAGTATTTAAGGAAACGAATAGGTGAACACATTAATGGTTCCAACAACAATGATCCCGCAGTTTCGAAAAGTGCACTCTCTACACATCTGAGGAATACCAAACATCAAATTTCTCTAAAAGACAATGTAAAAATTCTTGCTAAAGAACAAAGTTATCATAAACGCAGAATCATGGAAATGATTTTGATAAGAAAAAGTCAAAAAACACATAAATCATTCAATATTCAGAAAGATTCAGAATATCTCCAGAACTTTTATGATAACCTGATATAAGAAATGAAAAATTGGATTAACATTCACAAACAACAAATGGTATTCATCGTTTCGTGCGTCCTTATTATTATGGTATTTTGTTATATAATTTTTTTTTTTTAACTTGTTTGGTTTGTAATTTTAAAAAATAAGTTATCCGGTTTTTGGCAACAATCATTTTTCTCCTTCTTATTTATTTTAATTAATAATTATTGTTTTTTTTTTAAAAGTAGTTCCGGATTCAAATTGTTGTTTTATGTTATTACTTATTAGCCATTTGATGGAAATTTTTAGCGTAATTTTTATAGATTTTTAGAAAAAATTTTTTTGACTAAACTCATAAATAGTGTTTATTTTTTCTTTTAAGTTTTAAAATAGTGCTTTTATTAATTTATTTTTGTAAAATGTTTTAATGTATTGTGTCAAATAAGGAAAAGAAAAAGGTATATAAAAATTTGATGTTTCTGTATAAAAAAGTTTTTATACGTAATCTTTAAGAAAAATAATTTTATTATATTATTTGTTAATTTATAGATTTGTGAAAATGTTGGGAGTGCCAACGAAACGTTAAATGTTTCGAATAGAAAATTAAAACAATATAAAATATAGGGCTATATACCAAAGAAAACAAAAATTTTTTTAATCATATATATATATATTGTAACGACTCTTCGTTGGTTCTTTTAGATTATTGAACAAACACGACAGTAAAAGACAGATCTTTAGTTAACAGAATCTCAAACTTTATTTGTCATCAAATTACAGCAGCTTCCGTTTTTCCTTACAATAAATTCCAGGGTCTCCAATTTATGTACACTAAACTTCACCGCTTTTCCACAATTTGAATCAATAATATTCGGAATGGTAAAATCTGTATTTACTATTCCACTAAGTTCAGATTCTTTCTCTATTAGTACCCAGGCTCAGATACCACCGATTATTCCTTAAACTTGCGAATATTTATAAACACTTTTAATTGCAAAAGTAAAACTGACTATCTGATATTTTTGTTTGCTTATTTATATCGAAAAATAAATAAATCGAAACTTCTATAATCCACTAGAAATCAATACTACGTAGTCCGTACATCTGAAATAGGCCACACCTGTTTTCATTCATACTTGCATTTGTATTAGCGAACTCAAATTTAATTTATGCAAAATGTATTAGGTAACTCCTTTTAATTCATTAATGTAAACATTTGTATAACAAATTTATTTTACATTAATTTATGCAATACAATTTGCAATACAAGTAAAAGATTGAAAAAGGAGTTAACTTTTAATTAATGAATGAGTAAATAAAATTAACCCATTCTGGACGAAGTTTATTACATTGCCCTCCATTTAGTTTTGTTCGTCCCGAACAATATCAGAGATCGCATTGGTGCTGTTACCTAGGTACGGTGCCAACCTTTGCAGATGTATCACTTTCATCTTGGTACGGGGTCCCTTTTGTATGCGGTAGATGACATCATTAATTCGTTTGATTATTTTATATGGGCCTTCCCAATCTGGCTGCAGCTTGGGTGATCTTCCCTTAGTTCTTCTGGGGTTGTATAGCCATACCAATTCTCCTTCTTGAAAACCGCCACTATTTGCATTTATGTCGTACCTGGTTTTCATTTTGTCACTGGCAATCTTAATGTGGTCTCGAACCTGCTGATGGATTTTATTCATCTTCTCCCTTAGTTGTCCCACATAATCTGTTTTCGTGGATACCAGACCTCCAGGGATGCCAAACTCGATGTCACTAGGAAGATGAAGTTCTCTTCCGAACATGATATTCGCTGGCGTTTCACTTGTCGTATCGTGCACTGCGCTACGATAGGCCATCAAGAATAACGGAAGATCCTTGTCCCAATTTCTTTGGTTGGCTTCTACTACCTTTGACAAATGTTCTTCCATGGTTCGGTTGAATCGTTCTACCATGCCATCCGATTGTGGGTTCATAGGTGTAGTTCGTGTTTTTCTAATGCCGAGTGTTCTGCACAGCTCTTCCATCAGTTGAGATTCAAAATTCCTTCCCTGGTCGGTATGCAACTCGAGCGGTGTTCCATATCTGCAAACCCATTCATTGACTAATGTTTCCGCGACCGTAACTGCTTCCTGGTTCGGTATTGCATAGGCTTCCGGCCATTTTGTAAAGTAATCAATGACCACCATGATGTATTTGTTACCTTTTGTCGTTTCCGGAAATGGCCCCGCGATGTCTATAGCAATTCTCTCCATTGGGGCACCCACATTGTACTGTTGCATCTCTCCTCGAGTTCTAGTTTTTGGTCCTTTGCTCGCTGCACAAGTATCACATCGCCGACACCATTGCTCTACGTCGGTTCGATACCTTACCCAATAAAACCTCTCCCTTACCTTAGCCAGGGTTTTATTGACTCCCAGGTGTCCTCCCGAAATACTTCCATGCAGCTTTCCCAGTACCTCTTCCACTCGACTTGATGGCAGCACCAGTTGCTCTAACACTTTCTTTCCATCAGCGGACTCCCATTTTCTTTTAAGTATCCTGTTGTCCATAAATAGTGAGTCCCATTGCGCCCAGTAGCATTTCACCTCCGTACTTAAAGGTGCGACCTCTTTCCACTCCGGTCGCCTTCCCTCGGTTTTCCATTTCAATATCGGTGCAATAGCTGGATCCTTTAGCTGCTCTCTTTTAATTGCCTCGGTACACCAATCGTCAGGAGTTTGGAACTTAATCTGATTCACTGTCATTGCCTCTTTTCTCTCAGTCCTGCTACATGACTTTCGCTCCTCAACACAGGGTCTTCTTGAAAGATCTTCAGCGTTACAATGTATCCTTCTCTTCCGGTGTTCAACGCGGCAATCTCCTTCCTTTTTGACATTTGTCTCCTTTCTCTCAGTCCTGCTATATGACTTGCGCTCCTCAATACAGGGTCTTTTTGAAAGATCTTCAGCGTTACAATGTATCCTTCTCTTCCGGTGTTCGACGCGGCAATCTCCTTCTTTTTTGACATCCACTTGCTTGTTTGAAAGGTTCATCAACCGGCCTGTAACTACTCCTTCTTTTGCTGCTACTCGTGTTTTGCATTCTTGTCTGATGTGCCCTAACTGTCCACAATTCCAGCATCTTACTCTGCTAGATCTTCTTCGTTGATTTCGTTTAGGCTTATCTTCCAAACTTTTGACACGCATGATCACTTCCTCAAGCGCTGCTTTTAGTGGCTCTTCAGAAACTTCCATTTTACGTACTCTATCTAAGGCGAGCGTTCTTTTTCCAGCTTCCATTTGTAGAGCCAATGCTAAGACCTCCGTAGGTAGTTTCTTCCCGCTTAGATATAGCTGATTTCTCATTTGCACATCTCGAAGAGCATTGATAAATGTATCAGCTGCCAGTTCGTCTCGATGTTCAACGTTATAGTTCGGATATGATAAATTAACCAGTCTCACAATGTCAGCCTCTAATTCTTGCAGAGTTTCGCTGACTCCTTGTTTCCGTGTTTTGAGCTGCATGCGGTGGAGAGCTTGCATATGACTTCCCCCATATCTTACTTCTAAGGCCTCCATTAGCTTGTTGTAATCACGCTCTGTCGCTGATAGTGTCTGCAAAATTTCAGCAGCAGCGCCCTTCAATGCCAATATAAGCGCATTTGCTTTTTGCTGGTGATCGAACCCAGTTGTTGCTATATCAAATTGCATCTTAAATACCTGATACGATGTAGATCCATCAAATGCAGGTATTTTCACTCTAGCTGGAGCTGAACTAGCTGATGGATTGAACAAGTTACCTGACTTCAATTGTGCTAATTCTTGGCGGAATTCACTCGAAAGATTGCGTAATTTCTCTTCATGTTCCTCGGTAATTTTCCGCAGCTCCTTTTCCACGTTGTTGATTTTAACCTCCGCACTGGATATACGTGACTCGATTACTTCACGTAGTTTTTGTTGATCTAATTTTTGTTCCGCTGCCAGTTTCTCTTGTCGGGCCATCAGATTGTTTCCTTGTTTGGCAATCATATCAGCAAACTGTTGTTGTTGGTTGTTTCCTTGTTTGGCCATCATATCAGCAAATTGTTGTTGTTGGTTGTTTCCTTGTTTGGCCATCATATCAGTAAGTTGTTGTTGTTGCTGTGCCATCATTTCTTTCAACAACACCATCATCGGATCAATTACTGGGGCATTCTGAACTGGAGCTTCGTCCGGCTCTATTTCTATGACCTCTGTGTTTTGGCCTGCTTCTTCTAAAACTTTACGCAGCCGGAATGCAAGTTCTGCCTTCGTTCCATGGGTTGGAGCATTCCTTTTCTTCAACTCATCCTTCAGCTGGGTCTGGCTGAGCTCACTAATATTTACTGTCTTGACCATTGTTGCTATAATCCCACTTCTGACACCACTGTAACGACTCTTCGTTGGTTCTTTTAGATTATTGAACAAACACGACAGTAAAAGACAGATCTTTAGTTAACAGAATCTCAAACTTTATTTGTCATCAAATTACAGCAGCTTCCGTTTTTCCTTACAATAAATTCCAGGGTCTCCAATTTATGTACACTAAACTTCACCGCTTTTCCACAATTTGAATCAATAATATTCGGAATGGTAAAATCTGTATTTACTATTCCACTAAGTTCAGATTCTTTCTCTATTAGTACCCAGGCTCAGATACCACCGATTATTCCTTAAACTTGCGAATATTTATAAACACTTTTAATTGCAAAAGTAAAACTGACTATCTGATATTTTTGTTTGCTTATTTATATCGAAAAATAAATAAATCGAAACTTCTATAATCCACTAGAAATCAATACTACGTAGTCCGTACATCTGAAATAGGCCACACCTGTTTTCATTCATACTTGCATTTGTATTAGCGAACTCAAATTTAATTTATGCAAAATGTATTAGGTAACTCCTTTTAATTCATTAATGTAAACATTTGTATAACAAATTTAATTTACATTAATTTATGCAATACAATTTGCAATACAAGTAAAAGATTGAAAAAGGAGTTAACTTTTAATTAATGAATGAGTAAATAAAATTAACCCATTCTGGACGAAGTTTATTACAATATATATATATATATATATATATATATATATATATATATATATATATATATATATATATATATATATATATATATATATATATATATATATATATTTTTTTTTTTTTTTTTTTTTTAATAAAATGTGTTGTGTAATAGGGTTTAGAATATGTGTCACAACAACACATAAATACCTTTTAAGACCTAGGTCTAGACCTGGGTCCCACAACAACTGGCGTTCTGAGGTGTAGATTAACGCTTTTTTTAAACATCTGTGGGTTGAAACCACCTGAGACTAAGTGTTCCGGCAAACTATTCCATTTGTACGCAGTTCGGACAAAGAAGTCTCTCTGCGATCTGCCAGTATGACAGCGCGGGATCTTTACCGTTTCACTGGTTGCGGCAGCCGATTGCCGAGTGGAACGGGGGTAAGAATAAGTTTGAGGCATGATGCCGCTGATTTCATCTGAGCACTGCTGATGACGATATTTGTAAAAAACAACGAGGTCAGCAACAGTGCGACGATGTTGTAGGGAATCAAGTTGTGATGCCAAAGTTCGATCACCTACAATTCGTATAGCTCGCTTTTGAACAGAGTCCAAGAGGGCCAAGATGAAAACAGAGGCAGCACCCCAAACTTGACAGCAGTACTCCATACAGGGACGAATATAGGACTTATAAACATGGAGCAATTGGTATGGAGTGAAAAATTTTTTGCATCTATTTAGGAGGCCGAGTTTTTTAGACGCGCTTTTTGCCATCGCCATTACATGATCGTTCCAGAGTAGGTCATTTGAAACTGTGACACCCAATAAACGAATGTTTTTACATTCACCTATTGGTTCATCACACATACTAAATAAAATATCTTTGGGGAACTCGGTCTTTAATCTGGAAACAATCAACAGCTGTGTTTTGGTGGAGTTGAAATTGACAAGGTTTTGGTCACCCAGTCGGCGACTTTATTCAGGTCTTTGTTCACGTTTATGGCAGCGTCTCTCCGGGCAGGATTAATTCGTTCGTGCATTTTACCTTTTGAAGGAAGGGGCTCGAACGACTTGTGCAGAGTACTATCATCTGCAAAACTATTTATTGGGTTGCTGGTGATTTTCAACAATTCGTTGATATAAATCAAAAATAGGGTTGGGGACAATACTGAGCCTTGGGGTACACCAGCGTTAATTAGTTTAGACTCAGAAGAATATCCGTCTAAGGTTACCGAAATGTATCGGTCGGATAGAAAATTTTGAATCAGCTTCACAACATTGGGATGAAAACCGTACGCAACGAGCTTGTTGATTAAGTTGGCATGCCAGACTCGATCGAATGCCTTGGAGATGTCTAAAGTGATAACGTATGTTTCACCACCTTTATCAAGTATGCTGTTCCAACAATGCGCTACATAGTTTAATAGATCGGTAGTTGATCTTTTGTTTCGAAAACCGTATTGGCTGTCGGATATTAAATGATTTTCTTCCAGAAATTTTGAAATATGTGTATTAATATAATGCTCATAGACTTTGGATAGGACCGATAGTAAAGCTATATATTTATATTTATTTATATTTATATATATTTATATATATATATATATATATATATATATATATATATATATATATATATATATATATATATATATATATTTATGTATATATATATATATATATATATATATATATATATATATATATATATATATATATATATATATATATATATATATATATATATATATATATATATATATATATAGTTATAATCCCATAGTATCATCAAGTCATATAACAAAACTGCTTTCTCACGAAAAGTGCTATCAATGCAAAATAGCATAACTAGAAATATGATGGAATGTTATCAACCAGACATAACATGTAACAACATGATAGAAGAATCAAATATCATAAAACATATTATAATAGAATATGCTGAGTGGTTGTTTTGTACCTTTAGATTTATAAAATTTAGTTTTTATAGTTAGTCTAATTTTTAAACTCTGTAATGTAACATGTATTAAATAAATTGTATTAAATAAATCATTTTTTTTAGAATTTATTTATTCATGAAACATAACTGGCGCAGCCGTGCGGTCTTGTGAGTGTTATAGTAAAGTGTAGTGTAATAATTTGGTGAATAAAAACCAATAAATAAGTGAACCCGTCGCGGTAAAATAAGGTGAAATTTTTTTTTATCAGACATCTCTAGCTGAAGTTCCTATAAGAACGCGAAGAGGATTTGAGGTTCCACCACACTATATATCAACTTCACTTGGAACCAGCTCAACACGACGAAAGATACGATTCAAAGGTAACGCACTACAAGATAGACGTTTACATTGAATACGTATTACCAGGTAACCTATTTTATTTTATTTTTATATTGTGATTATTGTGATTATATTTAGTGAAAATTTTGTGTTTGTGAACGTATTTTATATATAAAGTTTTCAAAAATAACGTTAGTCATCCACGACAGTTAATTTCAAAATTTTCATGGAAGCGTGTACTACAAGATAGGCACACATCCAAAATATTTCCAAAAATAACTCTAAAATCATATAAAATAGTGTTACTAAATTGACAAACGCGCGCACTACCAGATAGACGCCAACCTGTCACACTGTCCACTACAAGATAGAGACAGTTCAAATTAATACTATTATATCCTTTTTATGAGAAAAAAATTGGCAGATATATTCGATCTGAATAGAAATATAGCCAACTCAGAAATGGACCCAGTTTTAGAGCGACTAGAGGCAATTGGTGCACAGTTGCAACATTTAAATAACAAACAAGGTGAGCATGATCAATTGTTGACATATCTCAACCAAAAATTAGAGCAACCCCAACCACAAATTCAGGAACAAATTCCTGTGGTTACAAATAGGGCAAATGCTCTAGATTTATTTAGGATCCCTGATCCAATAAAATCAATACCCACGTACGATGGGAATAGAAAACAACTTTCGGCTTGGATAAAGACAGTTGAAGACACACTGAGTGTATTCGAACCATTAGTGTCAGAACAACAATATAGTCTTTATTTACAAACTATTAACAACAAAATAGAGGGGAAAGCCAAAGATATACTATGTCTGGCTGGTAATCCCAAAACATTTAATGAAACAAAAGAAATCTTGCAGGAATCTTTAGGAGACCGGCAAGAACTATCGTTTTATAAGTCACAACTTTGGGCGACTAAACAAAACGAAACAATGAGTATCCACGGATACTACAATAAAATAAAAGAAATAGTTCAAAATATTAAATCATTATCCAAACAAAATATTTTGTACAATAATGCGTGGCATGCTATCAATGCATTTATCGATGAAGATGCATTAGCTGCATTTCTATCAGGACTACGCAAACCCTATTTTGGATATGCGCAAGCTGCAAGACCAAAAGGTATTGAAGAGGCATATGCATTTCTTTGCAAATTTAACTGCAATGAACAAATTTCAAGTAATTCAAGAAAAACCAACACACAAGTATTTCAGAATACACCACAAAAACAAAATCACGGTTTTATTAGTCAAAACAAAACTAACGTGTTTCAACCAAAACACAATCAAAATTTTTCAAATTATGAGAAAAAACCGACTTATTCGGTAAGAGAAAGACCAACACCAATGGAAGTGGATCTTTCTATGCGTTCAAGAAATACATTTAATAAAAAAATAATAAATAATCACGAAACTACAGAGGATACTCAAGAAGATTCATCCCAAAGTTCAGAAATCGAATATTTAGTTGAAGATAAAGAAGATGAACATAATGGAAATTTTTGCGTAAACGCGAATTCAGATACGGAAGACTAAATTTTCTCCCATATTTGAAGTGCTACAATGAACGATTGGGCCGCGTTGTAACACTTTTAATCGATACTGGTGCCAATAAAAATATAATCAAACCAGGATTAATTCCTTATAGTTCATTAGAAAATTCAAAAACATCTTCAAGTAATATTATAATAAAGAATATTTTAGGTACACATAATTGCGATAAAAATTTTAAAATTAATCTCCTAGGTAATAATTTACCAGCACAAATTTATTTTGAACTTGAATTTCATAAATTTTTTGATGGAATATTAGGCTCAGAAACAATGGCTAAAATGAATGCCAAAATTGATTATAAGACAAACTCAATTTTATTAAACAATTATAATTACAAATTTGATCGGTATTACCCTGAGGAAAATTTTTATAATCATATAATTACGATACAAACCACAAACAATGGCGACTGGTTTGTACCAGAATTTCAAAAATTAAATAGCGATATAATAATCAAACCCGGTTTATACAAAGCGGAAAATTTTTATACAACAATGACGGTGTTGACAAATTGTCCAAACCCACCGGAAACATTACCAAAACTGAAATTAAATGTTAACAATTTCGAAACATTCGAACCAATTCCATGTAAAAATGAAATAATTGATAGAAACACTATCAAAAGCCTAATCCGAACAGAACATTTAAGTAAAAATGAAAAAGACATTTTACTCGATACAATTTTTAAAAACCAAGCAGTACTGTTAAAACAGAACGAGAATTTGTCATCAACAACAATAATTAAACATAAAATTATAACAAAAGACGACAATCCGGTTTATACGAAAACATATCGATACCCACATCATTTTAAACCTGATGTAGAGGAACAAATTCAGGAAATGCTAGACAGTGGCATTATCCGAAATTCTAAAAGTCCTTATTCGGCACCAATTTGGGTCGTTCAGAAAAAACAAGATGCTTCGGGCAAACGGAAAGTAAGAGTTGTCATCGACTACCGTAAACTAAATGAAAAGACAGTAGATGATAAATTTCCAATCCCACAAATAGAAGAAATTCTAGACAGTCTCGGAAAATCTGTATATTTTTCAACCTTAGATCTAAAATCAGGTTTTCATCAGATTCCTTTAGACCCAAAATCTCAAGAAAAAACAGCTTTTTCAACAGACAAGGGACATTTTGAGTTCAACAGAATGCCTTTTGGCTTAAAGAACGGTCCGGCAACTTTTCAGCGAGCGATGAATAATGTATTGCAAAACCTAATAGGAAATATATGCCATGTATATCTTGATGATATTATTATTGTTGGATATAGCTTAGATAACCATATACAAAACCTTAACACTGTTCTCGAAAGATTATCGCATTTCAATCTTAAAATTCAATTGGATAAGTGTGAATTCCTAAAGAGAGAAACAGAGTTTCTTGGTCATATAATCACACAAGATGGAGTTAAACCTAACACCGATAAAATTCAGAAAATTCTGGAATGGCCATTACCAAAAACTGCTAAACAAATTAAACAGTTTTTAGGACTTTCAGGTTATTACAGAAGATTCATAAAAGATTACTCAAAAATTGCCAAACCCATGTCAAAGTTTTTAAAGAAAGATCAAGTTGTCAACACAAAAGACGTCGAATATATAAGAGCTTTCGAAAACTTAAAAAGAATTTTAGCTACAGATCAAATTTTAGCATATCCCGATTTTACTAAAGAATTTATTCTAACCACGGATGCATCAGATTTTGCGCTAGGTGCAGTCCTCTCTCAAATCCAGAACAATATAGAAAAACCTATTGCGTTCGCTTCAAGAACACTAAACGCTCGCACGATTAAATCATCCGAAAAAAATTCAAAAATCTTAAGATGGAGACTTGAATTGGAGAACTACGATTATAACGTCGTCTACAAAGAAGGCAGAGCAAATGTAGTAGCAGATGCGTTAAGCAGAATGCCTACAGTAGATAACGAGGTGAATATAAATATAGGAACAGATAACACTCCACGTGAATCTGAAGCAGAAAACCTTCCCAATAGGGATAGTGACATAGACACTATTCATTCTGCGGATACATCCGATGATTATTTCATCCACTTCGCAGGTCGTCCTATAAATTATTATAGGAACCAATTATTTTTCAAAATTTCAAATCTAGACACAGTAATTTTGGAAGACATATTTCCAAACTATAAACGAGTAATTATTTCGAAAAAATCATTTCAAAAAGAAGATATTACAAATTTCATAAAAGAGTTTCATAACGGTAAACAAACAGCAATCCTGGCACCTGAACAATTGTACCAGACAATCCAGGAAGTATTTCGAGAAAATTTCTCACAAAACGGCCATTTCGTTTTCGCTACAGAAAAGGTCGAAGATGTTAAAAATGAAGAGCGTCAAAATGCAATCGTAGTTAAAGAGCACGAAGAGCCCATCGAGGGGTGAATGAAGTAGTAAATCAGATCAAACGATCCTACTTTTTTCCTAAAATGAGTAGTGTGATCAAACGACATATCAATGCATGTAACATATGCAATGTTCATAAATACGACCGAAAACCGTATAATATAAAAATATCTCCGCGACCGAGCACTAAAAAACCATTAGAACGAGTGCACATAGATATTTTTAATATCAACAAAACAAATTTTTTGTCCGTTGTTGACTCATTTTCTAAACATTTACAAATGATTCCAATCGAAACTAAAAATCTATTGGATACAACTACAGCTCTAACGAGGTATTTCACTCAATTCGGAATTCCTAACGTTATTTTCTCAGATCATGAGACAACTTTCCAGTCACTACAATTCAAAGAATACTTAAGCAATCTTAATATCCGATTGGAGTACGCATCATCATCGGAATCAAATGGTCAAGTTGAGAAAACACATTCAACTATTATAGAAATTTTCAATACAAACCGTAATAAATCGCCAAACTCGAGTATTCAAACAGCGATAGAGTTATCAGTAGCTTTGTATAATAACTCGGTACACTCGTCAACCGGTTTCACACCGAACGAGATCATTTTTAATCAAAATAACTTAATAAACCCGGCAGAAATACAAGAACAAGCCAAACAAATTTTTAAAACGGTCAATACTAATTTAGAAAAAGTTATAAACAGAATAGAGAGACAAAATAACAATAAAGAAGATCCACCTAGATTACATGATGATCAATTGGTTTATCTTAAACCAAACATCAGAACAAAATCTCAGCCAAGAGGGCTGGAAACCAAAATTAAAAATGCAAACTACAAAACTTTTAAAACAATCAGGAATATAAAAAGAAACAAAAATAAAATTAAAAGATTAAAGAAATACTAATTTTGATTTTTACTTTTCATTTCAGAAATTTTTACTATGACAATATAATTTTTATTTGAATATCTTAATTAATTAATTATCCAAAACTGATTTTACAAATCTTACAAACCAATTTTACTATTCTTATCCATGTTAATAAAAACAAGAAAAATAAAAGCAAAATTCTAAATAAAAGAAATTCTCATTAGAAATTTTTATTGCATAAAAATTAATTAATATTAGAAATTTTAGAAAACAGTTTTATCAATCGATAATATTATCATCAATAATAAATAAAATTAAATCTAAAGTTAAAAAGAATATTGAATTGAAATATTGTATTGTAGTATTGTATACTGAAATTTTTACTTATTATTTTGAAACATGGTTACTTTTAAAAATTTATTAATTTTGACTATATTTAATTGTATCAATACACAAAAATTGGAAATAAAAAATTTGCATGAAGATCCAATTCTGTTAGAAAAAATAAACGAATGTAAAATTCAAACAGGGATCATAAGGGTCATACACCCAATTAATATAACAAACCTAGAAACTACCATAGAATTAATTATGAAACATATAGTTGATAAGATAGATAAGAATGAACTTGATTTGTATACAATAGTTAAGGAAAAATGTAAAAGGTTACATAACAACTTACTACAAATAAAACCACCAAAACGTCTCCGACAACGAAGATGGGATGCATTGGGATCAGGATGGAAATGGTTAGCTGGAAGCCCAGATGCAGACGACTTAAGGTTAATCAACGCTACAATGAATGGTCTAATAAATGAAAACAACCAGCAATACCAAGTCAACGAGCAGATCAACAAAAGAATTCAGCTACTAACAAAAACAATAAATGCAGTCTTAACCAACACATCGATAACCAATAAAATAGTTCTGAGCGAGTTAGAAATTATGACAGCAATTATGCAAATTGAAACCATCGATGCAATTATTGAGGACATCCAAGATGCAATAGTAAGAACCAAAATAGCACTGCCAAGCAACAAAGTTCTTTCGTTAAAAGAAATCATTGTTCTAAAAAATCTTTTGACTGAACAAGGAGTAAATATAACAATTCCAGACGAAGCTTTAATTTGTAACACCCAAAATTGCTATATGTGAGGAAACACTATTATACATATTAGAGGTACCAAAATTGGAAAATTTTACATCAACAACAATAAGACTTACTCCACTAGTTGTAAACAACAGCATTATCGAAAGTTACCCACAATACCTCATCAAAAACAGACAGAAACTATACACCACCATCAACTACAACAATTTTGTCCAAAAACATACAGATCTAAAAGAATTTAAGGATGAATGCATAAAACCACTAGTCTTTGGAAATCAAGGCAGCTGCAAAGTAACATGGGAGATCAACACAGCAATACAATGGATATCTGAGGGTAAAATTTAACAGGAAATTTAACAGGAAATTTTTTAATAACAATCAATAATTGTACAGCCACGATAAACAACAAAGAATTTCAAGCTTATGAAATTCAAACCGAGAATGAGGAAATCCAGGGAGCACTTCACAGTATTCAAATAGTAAGGAAAATGAAAATTGTTCAGAACATAACAGCAATCGAACAGGATACCATTCAAAACAGGAAACTGCTACGACAAGTTTTTTTGAAGCAATATCATCACAAAAATTGGATATGGACACTTTCAGGAGGTTTATCATTATCATCCATATGTGTAATCGTTGTACTATCGATAACAAAAACAGTGCAAAATCCAATTAACCTGGAAAATACCAAAGTAGCATACAATGACCTATTAAGGAAAGCCGGCATAGTAACAAAAGTCGAGGACGACTTTTCATCACCCCAGGGAGGAGTTATAATCCCATAGTATCATCAAGTCATATAACAAAACTGCTTTCTCACGAAAAGTGCTATCAATGCAAAATAGCATAACTAGAAATATGATGGAATGTTATCAACCAGACATAACATGTAACAACATGATAGAAGAATCAAATATCATAAAACATATTATAATAGAATATGCTGAGTGGTTGTTTTGTACCTTTAGATTTATAAAATTTAGTTTATATAGTTAGTCTAATTTTTAAACTCTGTAATGTAACATGTATTAAATAAATTGTATTAAATAAATCATTTTTTTTAGAATTTATTTATTCATGAAACATAACTATATATATATATATATATATATATATATATATATATATATATATATATATATATATATATATATATATATATATATATATATATATATATATATATATATATATATATATATATATATATATATATATATATAATATATATATATATATATATATATATATATATATATGTATATATATACTAGGTCATTCAATAAGTCCGTAGGATGACACATAGATGGCGTTACTAGAATTTTTCCATATGACTTTTATTTAGTACTAACCTTCAAACGATACGTGTATAAATTTGACAGCAATCTGACTATTTATTCGTGAGTTATAGCATTTTGTGTGAAGCAACTTTTGTTTTTGAAAAAAATGGAAAAAAGTGAATTTCGAATTTTAATAAAGCATTGCTTTTTGATGAAAAAAAATACAGTGGAAACCAAACAATGGCTTGATAAACATTATCCAAACTCTGCTCCATCGAGACAAATGGTAGAAGTGGATGGCTGAATTTAAATGTGGTCGTACCAGCACAAAAGATGCAGAGCACAGTGGACGCCAAAATGAGGCTGTTATTCCAGAAAACATAAAAAAAATCCACAAATTGGTTATGAACGATCGCAAATTGAAGGTGCACGAAATAGCTGACATTGTAAAGGTAGCAGATGGTAGTGTTTTTACCATTTTACATGAACATTTGGGTATGCGAAAGCTCTGTGCAAATTGGGTGCCGCGTGAGCTCACAGTCGACCAAAAACAACAACGAATCGATGCTTCGGAGTCTTTGGCACTGTTTAAACCGCAATAAAAGGGAATTCTATCGTAGATATGTGACAATGGATGAGACATGGCTTCACAATTACACACCAGAATCCAAAAGACAGTCAGTTGAGTGGACAGCAGTCGACGAACCGAATCCAAAGCGAGCAAAGACGCAACAGTCGGCCGGTAAGGTGATAGCGTCTGTATTTTGGGATACGAACGGAATAATATTCATCGACTATCTCCAAAAAGAACCACCATCAACAGCGAGTATTACTGTGAACTTTTGGATCGATTGAAGGCTGAAATCGCAAAGAAACGGCCACATTTGCAAAAGAAAAAAGTGTTGTTTCACCAAGATAATGCACCGTGTCACAGATCGATGAAAACGATGGCAAAATTGAATGAATTGGGCTTTGAATTGCTTACCCACCCACCATATTCTCCAGATTTAGCCCCCAGCCACTTTTTCCTGTTTTCAGATCTCAAGAGAATGCTTGCTGGAAAGAAATTTAAGTCCAATGATGAAGTAATCGCTGAAACTGAGGCCTATTTTGACGAGAAAGAGAAATCGTACTATAAAAGTGGTATAAAAAAGTTGGAAAATCGCTATACTCGTTGTATCGCCCTTGAAGGCAACTATGTTGAATAAAAAAATCGAGTTTTGTCAAAATGTTGTTTTTTTCTTACTTATCCTACGGACTTATTGAACGACCTGTTATATATATATATATATATATATATATATATATATAATATATATATATATATATATATATATATATATATATACAAGGTGTCCCTTGAATTATGCGTAGTTTGGGACCGTCAAAACAGCGCACAATTCAAAAACGCATAATTCGAGACTAAGAGTACATACAAAATTGCGGGTTTGGTACCAAAGAAAAATATTTATGAACACAACAAGCTATTTTTACTATTATTTGTAAATAAAAAGAAATGTCTATTCACTTATATATCAATTTGTTTATGTATTATTACACATACGAGTATAACCGATAGTACAGATACATAGAATAATTCTCTAATTTGACATTTTTAATTCGCTCATTTTACATTATCGTCCGCGCTTTTGTGACAAAAATTTAGTCGTCAGTTTCTGTTGTATTGTAGATGTTTTTATGACGAATTCTATACCGCAAATATGTACTGTAGGAGCAGAAACTGTAGTTTTGAAACGTATGAAATTTATTAGTAATAATTGCTTTTTAGAGAGATCTGTCTGTTTGTTTGATTCTAAGCATGGAGCCAAAATCATTGTAATCCACGCTGAAATTTTAAGCCCCTTTCCATATCAGGTAATGGTTTCAAAAAATTATTGTCAAATGGAAATAGCAATACCGTCCGATAACATATTTGAGTTAAAGATGACGTCGTTTCGGGTTCTAGCATCGTCATTCTCGTCACGTAAATCTTAATTTTCAAAGATTTTCAAATTATCAATTAAATTAAAATGATCGTTTTTACTTAGGTCATAAATTCTTGCATATAAGTTGCATAATTTTTTTTGTGAAATTCATTTTCTCCAATATTATATCAATGCACCAAATGTGCGAAGTGCCTTAGTTCAGCTGGAGCTTTTGTTACGAGATTTAATATATCGACTCTGACTACTATTGTTGTTTTGTCCAGGATCTCTTAAGTGTAAATGGCTTTAATTCTATAATAGAATTTACAATGAACTTTATGCATTTTCTCATGGTATAATTCCTCCATGGTATGCTTACTTTTGTATCTCAAGAGTTATCTAATTTATCCAGGAATATGCAAATGCTACTCAATGCAAAAATATTTTAGTAGTAATCCTCTACTCTAATGGCTGCAGAATTATTTTAATAAGTGGTAAAGAATAAATTTAATGTTAGAATGGTTGAGATCCATTGAATGCCATAAGCATTATCATAGGCAACATTTAAAAAAAAAAATTTTATTTTTTTTTTTTAACTTCTGGGATACACATTTTGTAGAACTGCAAGGAGGGGATAATTTACTCATATGAAAATGTTTGAAAGCTTGAGAAAAATTTAAGATGAATAAGTAATGATTTTGTTATAAGACCGCTTGATCCATTAATTTAAAGAAATAAAGAAATGCGACCTCATGCGGATTAAAATCCTTGTACTTTTTTTTTTTGCTTTATGAATTGAGATATATGTGTAATCTAGCACTTTCAGGTATTTGTCCGCTTCAATTATCATCTACAGTTGTGGTAAGAATAACTTTGCAGCAGTCCATCAAAGTTACAAAAATAGTAACATTTCACGGCCTAGGTTTCACAACAAAATGCGCTCAGCGGTGTTGATGTACACAAATATATTATACTTAGAATATAAAAAACATATAAAAATGTACATATTTATTAGAATAAAGCAAAATCGGGGAATGTGCGTACATAAAATGAATACGTTAAAAAATTAAAATTAAAATTTGTAGCGAAAAGTTTAATCGCAGTTTTGACGCAAATTTTGAACCGCATATAACCAAAATCGCATAATTCAAGTGCCGCATAATTCAAGGGTTACCTGTATATATATATATATATATATATATATATATATATATATATATATATATATATATATATATATATATATATATATTAATATATATATATATATATATATATATATATATATATATATATATATATATATATATATATATATATATATATATATATATATATATATATATATATATATATATATATATATATATATATATATATATATATATATATATATATATATATATATATATATATATATATATATATATATATATATATATATATATATATATATATATATATATATATATATATATATATATATATATTAGGGTGTCCCAGAAAAATTAAAATTGTTTTTTTTAACGCATACCCTTTAATTTTTTTTTTTTTATGTCAAAACAACTGTAAATAAAATTTCATGCAATTTAAATAACAGTAACCCGTGCCGACTTGCACCTAAACATTTCAATTGTGTACTTTAGCGCACCTACCTGTTTTAATGTGCTTATAATTTCTAAATGTCTTGTCGGTTATACGAATTTTTCTTGAAAAATAAATATGTCCGTCGAACTCCTAAACAAAAAATAAGCCTAACAGGTAACCCAAAACTTCCTTCAAATGGACAAGCTCTCGTATAATATTGTTGTATAATATATTGTTTTTTAATATAATACATTTCATACGAAAACAAAGAACAATTTTTGTGCCAAAACCGAATAATTCTATAGACACGCTTGGAATGTTATCTTAGATTGAAAACCCAAAACAAAGTGCAAATTCTCTGCTGTGATACTATAACTGCTTCGAATACACATCGTATGTGTGCGCGTTAAAAAAAATCAATATAGAAAAATTTTTTTAGCTTGCAACCATCACATGTACGAGCTGGTGTTAAAAAGTCTTTCTGAAGTGAAAATAAAACAAGTGCCTATAATAAGCCCGGACATTCCACTTTTTCAAAAAATTAGAGATCATTGGCAAAAAGTTGATCTCCATAAAATAGAATGCAATAGAGAAAAGGTAGAATAGTGCCTGTTTCCAAAATTGATAAATTGAAAGTAGATTAAATAATAATAGAAATAGTAATTAAAAAGGAGATATCAATGCTTAAAGCATCTCAGCTGTGTATCGTTCAGATACAGCTGAAAGAGCGGTCTAATTAATGCAGGACTTTCATTGTTTAATTACGATTGAGGCAATATTTCTTATGTTGTGTACAAAAGCACAAGATGTTATGTCCGGACTGTAAACAGCAAACATTCAAAAGAAAATGTACTTAGTAATAGTTGTTGTAATGAAAAATAATATTAAAATATGGAGGGACTGAAATCTCAAGCTCTAAGATATCAAGACCTCGGTCTGGATTAAGGATTTTGATATAGTTTTCAGCAAAAAACTTTTATGAGGACATTGCTTTTAGTTTTGGGCAACGATGTATATCAAACATAAAACTCTTTGTTAAAGTACTAGTATTTTTTTATCACTGTTTAGAAATTTATTACAAAACTAACACGAAATATTAATAAGTGCCGGAAAATTATAACAGATCGTAAATTAATATAACTTAGTGAAAAGATGAAACACCCAGCAAACTACTCAAAAAGCTCTCCATTTAGCGTTTCGTGAAAATATTACAAAACCAAATATTCATGGTTCTTTCAAAATTCAAAAACTATTCTAAAATTTAAAATAAAATAAAAAATTTAAACTTTTTTTTAAAGTTCTAAAAACATTCCAAAAATTATTACAAAATCAAAGGTTGAAATTTTTTTCAAAATTCAAAAATTTTTAAATATTCAAAAATTATAACAAAAAAAAATTTCCATGTCCAATTTCATGTTCGATAACATTTCATGTCAAACAGATAATTAATTTCATATTGTTCCAAAAAATTAAGTAAAATGAAAATCATTCTTTTGACACACTTGACAACATTTTTTTGACAAACTTATAATGCAATAATCTAGATTTTGGTTTCACATACCAATACCGACCATCAAAATTTCTCCAAATTCAATGTTCCTATACGTAATCACTTAAAATGAACGTTTTTAAGCAAAAAATAGGCAAATTTCCTTGTTTTAACACACTTGACGATTTTTTTTACGCACTTCCCGTACAGTTATCGAACACATCATCCTTTGGGCTCTTACAATTGAGTAACCCTATTTTTGGAAACGAAAATTTTTGAGATCCCTTCCAGCGGTTTTCTAGATTTCGTCGGTTGTGACGGCAGACAGACATACCGTTTTTTTAGAATCAGTAAGTCCAAAAACGTCGAGAAATGCCGATAAATGGGGTAAGAATTTCATTTTCATACTTAAGACTTTCAGACCGAAGTAATATCTTTTTCTAATTCATTGGCGTTTTATTCAATGAGAGTAAAATAATTTCTCAAATAATTACACAGTAATCTCAGTAAAAGCTCGTATGTTAAAGTTTAACTTGAAGTCGGCACGGGTTATCGTCATCCAATCGCAGTAAAACTTTTAATTTAAGTTTTTAAAGTCAATTGGAAAAAATTTAGCAGAGATGCGTATAAAATTTTGCAAAAAAAATGTTGTTCTCTATGTCTTGGGACACCCTAATATATATATATATATATATATATATATATATATATATATATATATATATATATATATATATATATATATATATATATATATATATATATGTATATATATATATATATATATATATATATATATATATATATATACATATATATATATATATATATATATATATATATATATATATATATATATATATATATATATATATATATATATATATATATATATATATATATATATATATATATATATATATATATATATATATATATATATATATATATATATATATATATATATATATATATATATATATATATATATATATATGGGGCATTCTTTGCAACTCGGAGACCCCCTGCTATCTATATATATATATATATATATATATATATATATATATATATATATATATATATATATATATATATATATATATATATATATATATATATATATATATATATATATATATATATATATATATATATATATATATATATATATATATATATATATATATATATATATATATATATATATATATATATTAGGGTGCTTTTTTTTTTGGGCGACAATTCTTTTTTTCTGGTGCCCCACCAAAATTTTGTTGGAAATACCCAAAAAAACGTCCTCCTAAAATATGAGCCCTCAAAATTAATGTTTAGCACTCGGCATCGGCGTTTGAAGGTTTTCCATACAAAATACATGTAAACTATAGTGTTTTTTAATAAAAAAATTACAGCTCAGCGGCATTTCATACTATTTCAAAAAGGAAAAAAGCCACTAGCTCAGGACTAAATTATCTACAAAAAAGCCTAAACAGATGTAACTGTAACTTACACCGGTGACACAGTACAGATCACTAAAGTCAGTTTTATGTGTTTTTCTTGTTCTTTTGTTTTTATTTCATAAATGGCTAAAGCTACAGGAAAAATGTCAATAACAAAGTTGTAGTTAATTAAATTTCCTACAAAAAACTTATAACAACCGAATCTCTATGATTGATATTTCTTTTACTAGATATTAAACTTTTATTATTTTAGAACTTGCGATTTTCATAAATTGATGACGAAAATCTCTTAAAACATCCATTTTAATAAAAGCTTATTATCTCAAGAAATATCAATCATAGAAATTCGGTTATTTTGAGTTTTTTGTAGGAAACTTAACTAACTACAACTTTGTTATTGACATTTTTCCTATAGCTTCAGCCATTTATGAAATAAAAACAAAAGAACAAGCAATTCACATAAAACTGACTTTAGTGATCTGTAGTGTGTCACCGGTGTAAGTTACAGTTACATCTATCTAGGCTTTTTTGTAGATAATTTAGTCCTGAGTTAGTGGCTTTTTTCCTTTTTGAAATAGTATGAAATGCCACTGAGCTGTAATTTTTTTATTAAAAAATACTATAGTTTACATGTATTTTGTATGGAAAATCTTCAAACGCCGATGCCGAGTGCTAAACATTAATTTTGAGGGCTCATATTTTAGGAGGATGTTTTCTTGGGTATTTCCAAAAAAATTGTGATGGGGCACCAGAAAAAAAGAATTGTCGCCCAAAAAAAAAGCACCCTAATATATATATATATATATATATATATATATATATATGGGGCATTCTTTGCAACTCGGAGACCCCCTGCTATCTAGAATTGGTTAAAGATTTTTGAAACTTTTATGGGCAGAAATTTTAGCTTATTGTTTCTAGTTTCTAATGCCGTGTGCCCCTTTTTGAAATTCAAAATGGCGAAATCAATATGGTGGCTGGAAACCACGAAGAGCAGTGATCTTAATGTAAGAAGCATTATAACAGCAACATTTGTCTTGGTATGATATTGTTTTATGTCCACCCGATTGCTTTGATGCTCGCTCAATACGAATCCACTGTTAGATTTTCGAAAATTAAAATGGCGGATCCAAGATGGCCGACCGGAAAATTGAAAAAAAATTTTATTAAATTTAATTCGTTTGACTTTTGGAGGTGTCAGTGACGAATCTAGTGTCATATTTTATGATTTTAAAATGGCGGATAAAATGTGGCCCTCAGTGGCGTCAGTGACGCTCACAAAATTCGAATTTTTGTCTCGCCCACAAACTTGTGAATTTTGTAGGAAAATGGGTGCGGTGCGACTGAAAAAAAAATATGATTTTGTTAGAATTTTTGCCATAGATTATAATAACAATATTTTAAAAATTTTTGGTGGTGGTTCTCACCCTAATTTTAAGGGTTAAAACTTTAAAATCGGGATTTCAAGAAATATGCCAATATTTTTTTAAAAACTTTTTCTCTCTTTTATCTACTTTCGATAAACTTTTGTTTTGTAATTGGCATCGACCAGGAACTGGCCCAAAACAATATGAAAACGGGAAAAGGCGTAGTTTTAGCGTGTTTTCTCTTTCTATGCGCTAATAAATGGTAAAAGAATAGTATATTCTAAGATTGTTAGGCTCGCAGATTACGAATCTAATTTCAAAAAAGAAAATTTTTTTAAAACAAAATGGCGGATCAAATATTTAAAAAATATCATCGTATTCTACATAAAATTTTAAGTCGAAAATGTATGTGATAAAAAGTTTTTTTAACATCTTCTGTTATCGAGATAGAAATTCGTGTTTCGTGTTAGTTTTGTAATAAACTTCTAAACAAAGATAAAATACTTGTACTTTTACATAGAATTTTTTGTTCAATATACAATACATTTAATATACATCATTATTCTGTTCCAGATTGACGATTAATTTACATACACAGGAACCAATATATTTTTCATCTTTTTACAATTATCTTACATAAAATTATAGTGACTTTTGAAGTCAATTTTATTCTATTTTATTGTATATGAAAGGTGATGTCCAGTTGTAGCTTTTGAATACCTTTTGATGAGTAGACCGTTTTTTTCCGATAATGTAAAGCTGTGGCATTTTAGAATTTGTGGAACTGCTAGAGCTTCGCTGAATCTTTTTCGAAGTGATCCACTAACTTTATCATGTTCGACTTTACTGTAAAATAACGTTTTTATTGTTTTAAAGTGTTTTTGCCCCCAATCCAGAAGTTTTTCGGGCGATAAAATAGCATCACATGCATTCTGTTTTGAACAAATTAATAATATCATGTTATTTTACTTTACTGCCGCCGTAAAAATATGAAAATTACTTAACTGCCGCCGTAAAAATATGAAACTTACTTTACAGTTTCCGGCAGCTAAAATAAAAATGGCGATACTTTTGCAGCCGCCTGCTAAAAAGTAAGACTTTAGCTACCCCCCAGCGGCAGTAAAGTTAAACTTTACAGCCGTTTGCCGAAAAAATAGTTTTTTTGAGTAATTGATAAAAATTTTTTATTTTCAAGCTTGTTAGAATCACAATAAATCATTTTCTGAGCTTCTGTTCAATTTTTATGAAATGTAGTTACACGTAAATGAACTATAGCCGTCGATATAACTCTACAAAGTATTTTAAACAACGTAGCCATGAAAAAATAGACTATAAATTTTGAATGTTTTGTTGTCGATTTCTAATTTTATAATTTAGAGCAAATATCGATTATATATATTATACCATAGAAAAAATTGCATTTCCTACGCGAGATAAACACGTTTTTCGTTCGTACATCTTATCAATATTTTCAATATTTAATAGTTGAAAGTGTGTTTATTTATTATTGGTGTACAATTCTGAAAATTCCCCGTAGAGTTAGCATGTCTGAACAAAAGATAGAGAGCAGAAATAGATGCTGCAATCCTTACGAGAATGAAGGTCATAATGGGAAAGACTTAAAGCGTCTTTCAAAAACCCTCAAGAGAAAATTTCCTTATGTATCCAGAAAGTCAAAAATGTGTTGGGACTGCAGGCATTACAATGATGAAAACTTTGATACGATTGTATCGCAGTTCTCTAAAACTATATCTGAAGAAAGTCAAAGTGACATTAGTATGGAAGATATTTCTAATCCTGAAGTAGATCGACCACCTTCCGTTGAGGCAGTTAAATCTACAACAGAAAAAGAATTAGGAAAAATGCTTGATGGATTAAAAGACAAGTTTAGAAACTTATCGAGACAAAATTCATTAGGGTTAAGTATTCTTACAATTGCTCCACAATCATGGACTGTACAACAAATTGCAAAGG